>JAHZND010002334.1:0-23219 GCA_027744115.1 Acrocyrtus sp. NNG-2020
AAAGGTGCATTAAAAGTTAACTTGACAAGAAAGTGATATCATCCTCCTTATTTTCTTGGTTGGAGCGCGGAAAAAAAATTAGAAATGGGGGCTAAAGACTGCTCTGGGAATATAGCCGTGACTGCCGTATATATCGTCACTCAGCCGTAGTCGTAGTTTGCGACACGTGTGTGCTCCTATACAGATATGTAGGGCACATAGCATATTATTGATTTATCTGTGTGTGGGAAGCGCATTACTGTTTATTTGAATTTATGCCTAATTTGGGAACACAGGACACTTCTGCCACTTTTGATAGCGATCCGTTTGGAAAGTTTCTTTTTTTTATCTTGGAAACGTGTCCGCAGCCGAGCTAGCTCCATTTTTAACGATTAGTGAGACTAAACCGGCATGTGCCGCGTTTATTCTGAGTCTGAGTGCGACAGAAAAACCGAGAAATGCTGAAAGCTGGAAGAATCTGCTCCATCATCATTTCGCTTTTGCCATTGCCACATGTCTTTGTTGTTTGTCATTCATTGTTCAAAAAAAAAATTGTTTCCATTTTCACAAAATAATGTAGGAGGAGGGCATGCAGCGCTCACTGTTTGCAGCTTCTGAGTGCTCGACTCCTCGTCTTTCTAGTTCACTCTCCTGCCGTCCAAAAGTCATTAGTGAGTGAAGCGCCTCTTCGGATATTAATCTCCGCACTCGACGCAACGCATGATCCAGTAAGTCTCGTTTTTAATTTTCATCCCAAATTGTTACTCCCTGCTAGAACTGTTTTATACTCTAATCTGTAATTACTATCACATTACCCCATTCCCCTAGAAAGGAGAGGAAGGAGAAAAGCATATATAGCATTATGGACTTTTCCTCTCTTCATCCCGACTTTTCTCTCCACCTTCTCGTATGCTCTGTCTACAAAGTCTAGAAAATATTTAAATATGTAGGCGCATAGCATTTTTTGAGGTATACTACTGCCTTAGGCCCAGCACAAAAAAAAATCTTACACTAGTTGGATGATTAAGACAGTTTTTTTTTCCTTTCGGAGCTACTTTCGTCAAAAAAAAATATTCTCTGAGGTTTAAGAGGGGAAAAAAGGAAAATTCTGTTTACCTGATTGGCTGCCTAATACAGTGTTGAAAGAATAATGTTGGGCTTATTAAATGTATGTATGGCAAACAGTAGGGTAGACTATAAAGCGGAAACTATAGGGGTGTATGGATGTGAAGGTACACTTCCCCCGGTCAAAAACTTCTAATCAGTGAAAATTTCCTCAGAGAATGAAGCAAAGTTTGAAGTTTGCATAAAACATAGAAGGAAAAAAACGGTTGAATGAAAGCAAGTAGACTATAAATGAGATTACATGAGACAGCTCAAAATTTTCTTTAAGAATAGTCAAAAAAATATTGTAGCAGCGTCGTAGCACTTATCAACAACCTGGAGAAGATCAGATTGGATCAGTCAAACTCAACAAAATTTGCTTTATGGATTGCTCCAGGAGTTAATTTATTAAAAAGCCTTATTAGAACCTGAAGGAAACTTGACAATAGTCGGAGGGCACTCCATTAGCTGCCATTAGCAGTACATTTTTAAAAAAAAAGTTTCTTTTTTTTCTGCCTTTTCCGGCAGGAGAGAAAGAAAAGGTGTCTTTTGAACAGTGGAATTGTTCGGTATCCGTCACTAATTGTTTAGGCTACAAGTCCAGTTTGTATTTACAAAAGTTTTTTAAAATTTTTTTCGTTGTGGCTTGTATACTTTTTTCCCTACAGCAACTACTTTGTTTGGTTCTCCAAATCTTGGCGACGCTAGCCTTAGACACTGCTCATCACAAACCTCTCATAGATGCTGGAGTTGCAGACGCCCTCCCACCCTTATTGTTACCTGCAGACGAATTTTTTTACACGAATCACACAACATTGTTTGCTCGTTATGTAAAGCATCACGCTGCGCGAGTTCTTGTGTATCTAGGACTTCATCACCGGTCCGCTCTCCGTGTCAGTGTCTTTGATCTCATCACAGCAGGTTAGATCTCTGTTGAAACGGGGAAGCTTTTTTTTACCTCTCTCTCACTCAACTTGATTGTCCTTTATCAAACAATTCCGTTTACCTGAGAGTGAAAGCAAAGTGTATGGACACATGCACACACGGGCTCTATATATATTTTCTCTTTTGAAAAAAAATAACTTTCCTTCAGTGCTCACGACATATTTTCATCCTTGTAGCGAAATGCCAGAAAAGGAGGATTGTTCATTCTCCCTCTGATATTTTAGATGAAAGCTGAGTTTGTACTTTCAGCCCAGTCACCTAGAACGAGCACTCACTGTTTTTTTTTCAGTCAACTCTATCAGTCAAGCAAACTTAACATAATCCCTTTCATTTCTGTGTGCAGTGTCTC
The DNA here is from genome assembly GCA_027744115.1 of Acrocyrtus sp. NNG-2020. NCBI lineage: Eukaryota > Metazoa > Arthropoda > Collembola > Entomobryomorpha > Entomobryidae > Acrocyrtus > Acrocyrtus sp. NNG-2020. The sequence goes on from JAHZND010002334.1 coordinate 2,378, forward strand.
CGACTAAAAGATATTTATCCACTTATACTTTACGTGAACTTCTCATTTGAGGAATTGAAAATCAAAGTCACTGCGAAATTGCTTGTGAAATTATAGCACACACGCTGATGCCATTTCTGATAGCTTGCTCCACATAAAAAGTTAATTAAAGGGAGTATGTGTGTTTGTGTGCTCAATACATTCTCTTTTCTGGACAGATGAGTCCACCTTCACTAGCGGAAATTTGGGAAACGAGGACCTCTTTATTACTTGGACTTGTTCAACCCCACCACCAGTGCTAGGTCACCCGCACGCTGGTAGCGGTAATTTACCTCCTGTCATTGCCATGTCTGTTGAGTCGACCTTAATCAGAGTTCTAAAATCGCTTGAGGTGAGCCTATCGAGTTTTTTTTGTTATATCCACCATATTATTTACCTTTTCAGTTTCCGCTTTAATTTACTCAGATAAGCATCTCGTCTCTGTTTTTTTTGCGCGGGCTCTCATAACTTTTTCTTTTCATAAACTTAGCCCGGAAAAATAATGAAGGTAAAAAAAAACTCTTACCAAGTTAAAGTGTAATAATGATGTGTAATGCCTCAGAGGTTTGAAAATTTCCCGTCCTGTCGGAGTATCTTCTAAAAAAACAATTTGTACTTTGACACGTTTCTATCAAAAATTTTCAAGTTTTATAGCCTCCTCGCCATATATTTATTATTTTTCCCGCTTGAAGTTTCAATTTACCGCTGCCGATAATAATAAAGCGTTAATAATTTAAAGGTAGGCTACGAAAATGAAAGCTCAGTCGTAACTGTGTTCACCAGAGTGAACTCCAAACAAAAGAGCGAGCTTGGTAAATACGAAACAATGATAATTTCCCGTGCGGAGAAAATTCAGAACAAAGGGACCATCTCTGGTGGAAAAAAAGCTGGAGTCGCACTCTTTCCAAACTTTCCTTTCTTTCAGGAGCCCAATCCCACCCATGTATTTCCATATACTTCAGACGTGAACAATGAAGTCAGAGCGTGTTCCCAGGAAAAGTTTTCTCTTTGGAAATGATTGGCAGATGGATCGGCGAATCGTCCAAAAAAACTAATATGCCAGTATATATTTTTAAAGAGAAGTTTTCAGACACTTTCCCCACTCCGGATGTCCCCTCCTCCCCATATTTCACGGGAAAAGGGAATGAAAATTGTATAATGGCGTGGGGTAGATAGCTATATCCGATAAACGTGTAATAATGTAGGAATTTGATTACATTTTTGCTGCTGGCTTTCCCTGCCTTACCCTCACACAATAGAACTCGTTCTTGCAAAACTAACTACACGTACAGCGGCTCCCTGAGAGAGCTTTGTCTGTCGACGAAGATTATCTGTCTGTTTAGCATAGTTTGAGCTGAATGGAGAATTCTGTTTTGAATCAAGATTGAAGTCTATTCGTGCTGAAGTGGATAATGCGTGTGTACATTTCTTGTGTAGGTGAGCGCTGCCCCAGGCTCTCCATATCTGCGTGAGCCATCATCATCAAGTTGGATGAATCAGAGTCCCAGTCGCAATTGTTTCTCTCCAGCACTACATTTCCGAAGACATTCGGCAGAAAGTAATGACATGTAAAAAATATAAATAAAATTTTCTTTTCTTGCACATCTCTTTCCCGAATTTGGATGTGCAGGTTGTCTGGTTTCTTATAGTTGAACTTTTCTTAAGCCATTATTTCCGCATGCTTTGCCATACTTTTTTTGTACAGGTCGTCGAGATAGTATTGGTGGACCTGAGCTGGATCCAGCATTTGTCAAAATATTCCAGACATGCTTTCCTGCTATAATTCATCCCACTATTCTGTTGAGACTGCTGCTACACCGACTTCTTAGTACTGGGCTAGCCCTTCGTAGATGGAAAAGTTGTGCCTCTCGTGCGTCTTTTGCCTCCGCATATTCAGGTCACTCTGGTCACTCCGTTTTCTCCATATTATCTGGCGAGTCGAGAACATCGCGGAGCAGAGCGTCAAGTACGGATGAGTCCGTTCCGCTAACGCTGAGACGGAGGAGACAGGTAAATTTGTTACTTTTTGTGGGATGTTTGATTACTTTGAGGAACGAGATTTCGTTTTGCTCAATTCTGTTATTTGAATTACCTCTAATATGAGAAAAAAATTGCATTTTATTTGATTTTATTTATTTTCAGGTGAGCCTTACCGTGGACTGTGCATCTGGAGCTAATCTCGCAGAGGGAGAAGAAAGCCTAGTTTTGCATGAGTTGGAAGAGACGGTCTCACCAACTGAACCAACACCTGCATCTCCCACAAAGAAAGGTAGCAATACCATACGGGGAATTTTTTCGAAGTGGAGATCATCCAGTCAAGAGGCTAGTGTAGAGAAATCGGAAGATAGTCAAAAGCTAAGTATTGAAGTAAGTACAAAGCCCAGAGAAAGTTCCATTTTCGGCCTGCTTCCTCTTGCTGCTCTCCGAACTGCCAGTTCAAGGGAAAGTTTGCACACTGCTGCGGGAGGAAATGGTGGTGGCGGCAGTGGTCCAAGTAGCCAAAATAACACACCAGCGACATCCCCGTCCTTCCTATCGAAGCAGGTGGAGTACTCTCAGAAACAGTTTTGTGCTCTCTTCCTTGTCCCCTTTACCTGTTCGCTTGTAAGCATGCAAAGAGTGTGAAAGGTGTTTTTTCATTTGTTTTGCAGTCGTTTCGGTTTGGAAGCCTCCACCAGAAAAAGACGAGACGCTTAAGTCGTAATAGGTCACTAGATGTTGCTACGGAAGTGACATCGCCCGTTAAAGACACTCCCGAAGATGAGATTCTCGCATTTCAAAGACGTCTTCAAAATCTACCTGACTTCCTTGACACTTCTATTGAGCCGCCATCTCCGCCAGCAATCCCTCCATCGTCACCCCGGCCTCGGTCCAGATCTGTGCCAAAAGTTACTCTGGAGGCCCCGCTACCTCTGATATTACCTGGCTTATCTACTACTCCTCCGCCAACTTCACCAACGTTGCCCATTCCTACTGCCGCCCATTTGCTAAGTCCGTCAAGTCCTGTGAGAGGATTTCCTTCAGTGATACCACCACCTGTGCCCCCACCACCTCCTTCCCCTGGGTTGCTTACTCCTCACTCGCCAAAAGCACTTTCGAGAGGAATTAGTCCATTCGAGGAAAAAGTTTCCGCTGCGGGCAGCGGTAACGAAAGAGGCGGCGGAGACATCAGCAGAAGAAGCTCCGTCTCTCCGGCAAGTTCCGCGTGTCGCCGACATGACAGCATCTTCATATCCGATATGCCACTAGTCCATCGAGCGGTTTTGGTCTTTGTCGAAGTAATGTCAATTAATGTTCTGCTCATTTACTAAATCATTTATTCCTCTGATTGAGTTGTTAATTTACCTACGTCCAACCGATCTACCCTTACCCTTACTTTATTTTCTTAAGCTTGTGTCGTACGTAGCAGCTTTGAAATCTCCAGCGGAATTAGTATAATGGTAATCAGTGGCCACTGATTTTAGATATTCAAAAGCAGCAGCTATCTCTAAGAATTGAAGCTTGAATTTTCCGCCTTTGCTTTAATCTTAAGCCAAATTCACACCCGCTTCCCCATTCACAAAATTGCATTTTTGCTTTCTTAGTTCATATCCGTCTACTTTGACTGTTATTTTTTGAAACTGTCCTCACACTATTACTTTGTCCCGTTTCGGAAAGACTGTAATGAAAACTTTGTTTTAAGGACTGGGTTACAACTTGTCGTCCGCACACAAAAAGTGGCGTGATAAAAGAGTTAAAAGATTTCGTTGCCAGAGTCTCCTCATGTGGTCCTCCATACCTCAGATGGGCAGACCACATTCGCATGCTCTGCCCAGCTTTAGTAAGTCTCAAACAGTTACATCTTATCCTCCCACCTCAAGCAGAATTTAAAAATCTGACATGCTAACATTTTGTTTTAGCTGCTGGAAGAGGACACCCATGAAATGGAATCCCTTGAGGCGATCGAGACAGAGTATTGGGAGGTAAGTAAAAAACAAACTTTTATATTAAATACAAAAACTTAGTTAACAAGTTTTGTTTTTATCTTCTCATTAACGAATTTCTACACTGCTATCGACAGATGCAACGTCTGGTTGTGAGCGGAAACTTGCCTTGCAGTAAAGAAGAAGCTGCGGTGTTGGCAGGAATACAACTACGCTTGGAGGAATGTTGGCCTCGATCAAGACCTCCCAAGCCCCACTCAACTACAACTGCCTCACCAGCACCTCCATCCCCCCACGTAATTGCGGAAAAGTCACCTGCCACTAAAAGCGCTGAAGATGATAAGGTATGAATGCCTCTTATAAAAATTTATTATTAAAAAATACAGTGAAACATAAATTTTAGCTGTCATTATCCTCCAAAATTATACTATTTAAGGACTCATCCTTAATACCGCTACTGAACGAAAGCACCGCGGTAGGAAAGTTAGCGCATGGATCCGCAGATGGCGAAGGTGGTGGGAGCAGTAGTTGCGGAGGTGTTTGCGGAGGCGGAAGTGAGCTCCGAGGTGACGATCATTCCGTGTACGCTGAAGAAATTGTAACAAAGAAAACTTCTGGGGTTGCACGTGCTGTTTGTCTTCTCGCTACATGCTACTCGTCTTCAGACAAAAATGAAATGTCACTATCTGCGTCAACCACCTTAGAAGATCTCGTTCCGCCATGTTACGTTAACGCTGGGAACATTGTACGCCTAATTAAGGTAAGAATAATTATTTCCAATCGTATTACTGCATATTTCTATTAGTATCTTAGAAGGTAGCGTGTCACTGCTTGGCATTTTCACAATCTTCTTTTGTATTCTTCTTGGTGTCACTGACTTTTTGTAATATCAGCATTATTGATATAAACCAGACGGAATTCGAGACTATTCATGATAGGTCATTAACACATCTCTATATTGCGCAACTATAGAGGGAATTAATTTACGCTCGTTTTGACTCTTTATACTTACTGTAAAAATTAGTTTTAGAAAACATTATTAAACCATCCGTACAATTTTAATTATATGCGATCGATGATGCTGTAATTAACTCTTCTGTTAAAAGTTTTAGTACATCACTAATTTTAGTAAAACAATTTCACACAGCTTCGCACAAAAGACTTTTTTGTGCGTAGAATTTGTTTTATTTCTCTTGTTAGGACGGAATTGTTGAAAAAAAACATTTTTACTATTTATACATACACATATAAAATTATAAAGGGATATAAATTCGTAAATGATATCTGTCGTCAAATTCAAGATTACTTCAGCAAACGAGCTTAAGATGTCACTCACTCGTCAGTGAAGTAGATGTATATTTATTTCACTGTAATTCCTGTGTACATCATCATATGCTGTCAGGCACAAATAATATGCTAACAAAGTCTGTGATTCGGGCAGCTGTTTGAATTTCCAGTTGAATTGTTGCAAACTTTTCCTTGATCACTGAAAAAAAATTGTATGCTTGAGTGTCTTTCTCGGGGAGTCTATCATTTAGCTTTCAGAGATGGCTTTCAGTCCCCTTATATTCTTTGCTGGCAACGAGTTGCCACTGACTCAGTCTTCCAGTGGGTCTTTGTTGAAGCGTACATGAGCAGAAATTCACGGTGAAAGTATCTTTTCATAATCAAATTTTTCCGGAAATTTTCTTGTTAAAATTTCTTTGAAAATTATTCCATCATTGAATTTCCGTAGTGTGTAGCTTTTCTCCTGATTTCTAAAGAGAGTAAATTTTCTTTGACTATCTCCTAATAACACTAGTTTGAGTGGCAAGAAGATGGTTATTTATATATAGTGTGGGCCAATTTGACTTTTCAATTCCACTGGATGACTGTGTTCGCCTGAATTATTCTCTAATTGAAAGATCCAATAAACAGATTTCAAGATGGTAGGCTTTTGAGATAAAAAAAGAAAAGTAATTTGGCAGGAAATATTCTCAGGTGTGTCTCGTCTTGAGCCTCGCAAACTCATGGGTCAGCACCAAGAGCATCGAGGATGCTACTCCTTTCCTCAAAAGGTCTGAAATTTTATTTGGTTCCTATTAAGTAGCTGTACTTTAGTAAGAAAAGGTCCAGATTCCGGATCTGATTCGCTTCCAGAAGCAGCTTTTTTTTCTTTTCTGTAACAAGACGCTGCTTTCAAGCACTCGCGCGTAATTTTTCCGCTCATTACTAGTTTTAAAAGTGAGTGACAGAGTGGTAAGAAGGAAGCTGAGTCGAACTGCAAACTGGAAGTGACCTCAAAGATTAAATGAGAAAAGAAATTTTTTTCTCTCTCCTGTCTCACTTCCCTTTCCATTCTCTTCTTGGTGGGCCAAGCACATCAGCTAGGTAAATAAGCTGAGTTCATCTGCACAAGTCGCATTTACACTCGTTGCCCGTTTTTACGACGTATTTCAATTTCAATGAAAATTTCACTACTGTATCGTAGACTTTTATGGGTTGTGTGTGGACGCCTTGTAATTCTGAACAATATTCTGCTAGGATTTTGTTTTCCCCGAAAAATAAAAATCACCTCTGGTCTGGTCATCACACCACCACTACCACCACCATTTTATTTTATGCTGCCTTCTGCCCTACTCCAAAGCAGCAATCTAAACATTCCCGAGTACTGTTTGTGCAATGTGACCTACGTGGTGATGATAATAACGAATTTTTTTTGGTTGGCTTTGAATGATGATGATGATACGAGAGCAAGAACTCTCCTGACTTTGCTTTTACTTCCTTTTCCATTCCATTGCACACTCACGACCTTACTTTTATAGTATCCCTAGCCATCGTTGTAGGCCCACGCGCCCAACCAAACACCCCAGCACAGCTATTTTTTATAGGTGTGCCTGAACAAATACACCGTACATGCCTTGTGCTCTCCGCTTTTCATTAATACTAATCCAGATAATAATACGAAGGGAAAGGGGATAAACTTAACCGAGGATTTTGAACAGCTTAAATAAATAATGTTTTTCCCTCAGTTTTAAACTTTTCAGCGAGAGTAAGAGCTAGCAGCGGGAGTGAGAGCTCCTTCGTGGATTTCCTCAATCCGGCTAAGTCGCTTACTTAACACCGCTAAGTGTATATCCCGGAAAATTTTGTGTGCATGTATCCAACCGTATTATATTAGACATTAGAGGAAGTGGAAGGAGAAAATGGATTGAAAAAGTAAGAGAACCATTAACATGACGATGGCAGACTGTTGGTCGTAAGTTGTTAGAGCGCTGCTATGTTAGCACAAGCAAACATTCATAATGCGTCCCAATAATATATCATGCCGTCAGATAGGCTGGGACGCGTATGGACTCACTCTATCATTCAATTACATGCCAGTCACTTTCCCTCTTCTGGAGGAATATGTGTGTGGCAAGAAAAAAAAATTTTACCGTCAGATAGGCTGGGACGCGTATGGACTCACTCTATCATTCAATTACATGCCAGTCACTTTCCCTCTTCTGGAGGAATATGTGTGTGGCAAGAAAAAATTTTTTTATGCGATTTCCGACATTCCGCATAATATTTTTTTTCATTTTGTAACAACAGGATCGTAATAATGAGTACTTTGACACAAAAAAAATTGTGCTCATGTTATAACCTGAGTTTGGTTAACCGCTTTTAGTATATGCTCAGGTATTCAGCTCGTTTAAAGGTTTTCCCTTTCGTGGTAGAGGGCGGAAGCAAAAAAAAAGAAGAAAGAATCCGGGACGGGAGAGTGACAACTTTGGAGACTAAATGAAAGAAGATAGATGAAACTCTTTGGGATTTGGCAATTCCAGTCTGCTCTATTTCAACATCCCATATCATAACGCAAATTGAATTACCGAAATAAACTTGCTTTTATTAGGATATTGTAATTTCAACTGGGGCTATCATGATCGCTAATTTCAACATGCGAGTTTCACCGATTGGTACAAATGTACCGAATCCGAAATAAATTAGTTGCACGAGGGTGTGTCATCATCATTTCCATGCTTATGGTGGTACGCCGTGTTTGGTAACCCTGTAAAAAAGGCTTGCTTACTGTGTAGGCACGACAAAATTTGTAATATCTTTGTTTCGCTAGACTCCCCCATTTCAAGGGTTTATCTTGAAGCTTAGCTTGAAGCCCTTTTTTTAGCCTAAATGTGCTCGATACAATTTGAGTTTTTCCTTCGTGAAATCAATTATTTAGCTGTGCATATTTCCAGCAATTTGTGGCACATTTTGATATGTTAGCTGAAGGAAATTTCACTTGAAAAGTCATAAGTGGAAAAAACGTGTTTTCAATAACACACTCCAATTAGGAAATAATAGAAGGAAATGGTACGTGAGCTTGCTTTCGTAATCCACAGATAAAGTTCCAAGCTTAGTAACTTTTGTTGTGGATTATAACTGTAACATGATCACAGGTTTAGTACCAAGAATAGCATCACATTCGCATATTTTTATTCGAATTAAAAAAAAAGAAATGATGTTATCGCTACTGTAATACAAGTGGCATTAGCCCGTAAAATGGTGTACAGAGCGGAAAAATTAGTGGGATTAGTGTACAGCAATTTTGATAATTTGCAATGTCCGAGAAATGAAATAACAAGGGAAACATTTAAAACAGGTTTAGCCGTTTGGCCAACAGGAAATCTGGAATGTTTTTCGCTTCTGCTCACAAATCTGGTTGTTATACTTTCTCGTTTCTTTTTGTCAATTAATATAAAGTGAAATGAGATACTGGTACAGTATATAATTGAATAGAGATGAGTTTGATTTTGTATCAAGTCGAGGCCGCATTAGTGTTTTAACGATTCCAGGATTGTCATCGAGAAGACTTGCACGTATCTGATTTCAAAAGGAAATGTATTAATAACAATCTGTATGGGCGCGCATCAAGACCTGCTTTTCTAGGATCCATAAATATCAGAGATAATGTCAACATTTTAAACCCGATTAGCGTTTCCGGGAAACGTGAGACAACATAATTTGTAATTTTATTCTAGTCGATCTCCATTTCCCCATAATCTCAGGTTTCCCATTTTCCCATTTCGACAGCTTCATCTGTATGACATAGATGACTAGTATAGGCGTATCAGTAGATCATTACCGAAATGTTTTTCGGCAGCGTAGTCAGTTTTACTCGTGTTATTTGATGTTTTAAAATATTTCAGCGCCACAATTTCAAAAAGACACGAATGATTGAACTGTGGAGTAATGTCAATATTGTGTAAATATAAATTACAGTTCGTTGAAGGGTAAAGTGGATCAAAAAAAAGCTGTTTCCTTGTAGGAGTATTTTATAGATGCTTCCAACGCACCCCATTTTCTCAACATCTCAAGTCGTAAATATTTCGGAAAAGTACTGTGTGAAGGTCGACTACGGTCACCTGAATTCACCTTCTCATCCAATAATGTTTATTTTATTATTAATAATAAAAAAAGCTGACTTTTTAAAGTAAGCTTTTACCAAGAAAAAGTGTAGCTTGAGTAACCAAACTCCATTAATGGCATTTACCCGTGTTAGCGAAAACCATCTTTTGAGCAGCTACCAAAATTAAAAAGTTTCGTAACTCTGTTGTTCGCTGTAGACTTTACACGCTAACGATTCGGAGAAGATTCGTCTGAGAGGAGTCCTTAAAGGAAGCTTTTATGTGGCCGATAATCCACTTTTACTCGGAAAGCAGCCAGTTACCCAAGTATTTTTTATTCATCATTGCTATCATTTATTTTTTATGTAAAAAGAGTTTTTTTTCTCCAACTCCCAACAGAAAATAAAGTAAACCCGCTTATATTCCGATAATGGGCAGTAAGCAGAAGCTGTTTTCTGGCAAGTTTGAAAACTTAGCTGTGCAGGAGCCGCAATATTGAGTCAGTCATCTCATTTTAAGCGCTGAAACTTATACTTAAAGAACACAAAGGACGCTTTAATTACCAGTTCAAAAGAGTACAATCGGATGGAATAAAAAATTCGTAAAATCTTTCTACAGTAAACATCTCATTATTATTGCCATCCAACACAATTATCTTTTAATTGACTTTTCGTTGCGTAAATGCAACTAATGATAGGGAACAAAGTTATTGCAACTTTTTTTTATCACAAGAGTTGTAGAATCTCTTGATACTCGTCTTCGTTTTTATTATTGACATATTGAAAACATAGCAGCTGGCTCTTCTACATACGAAAACCCAATTACCAAGTTGATAACAAGCTGCATGCACATGAATGACTGCAAAAATAGAGTTTCTTTGAAGTACAGATCTAACAGAGTTTTTTTTTTCGGGTACGATTTTCCAAGGACGGGAAAACTTAACTTTGAAAGTTAGTCGATGTACAAAACTATGTCTACAAAAAAATCATCCCATTTCTCAGGAATACATAATAAATTTTTTGTAGAAAAAAAAGAAGTAGTAAATTTTTACTAATCAATCATTATGAATCCAAAAAAAATTTTGTTGTAGCAATATGCCCAGCTTGGTGTAGCAAGTTGAGCGTGTCTGACAAGTCCGTTCCCCTATTCAAAGTTAAAAGCTTTTGTAGTAGGAAGCACGAGCAGCAAAAACGACAGCAATGTATTGATGATGACATGATCATGCTCATAAGCTTTTTGCTGTATTATGGTATGCTACAACAAATCATATTCCATAACAATTGGTCTTGGCCGTGCTTGTCAGAAGTGGAGCCAGTAAAAGCTAAGATGAAAGGAAGGAGCACGACAGTAGCAACCTCAGTCGTTTCCCGTCTTCTCATCAAGCTGCAGTGGTGCACCTTTCCGGACGAGAGTGTGCCCAAATATTATGCTTCCTATAATATTCCTCCTCTTTGCTGTCCCCTGGTTTTTAGCACTTTCCTTTCCGTCGACTACTAAACATTTTTACAAGTAGCTTGCCCTCTACCACCGACGCCACATCAAAAGAGAGGAAAGAGCAAATTGATGGACATTTCTTTTGATCCTGCTACTTCCCAATGTCATCATCCGATACTATCTTCATTTCTCTTGTGGTCCGTTTTTGTAGTGTCTTGCTGGACAGTTTTTAGAGACCAGTGTAAATTGCACAGTCCACCATAACTCTAAACAAAGTAGGGTGTCTGTGTTGGAGTTTAGAGAAATCACTGGTTTTTAAAACCTCACCACAAATACTTTTTTTTGTGGCTTCGTGCTCCCTTTAACCCTTTCCACTGAGCTAAAAAAGTTTCCCAGTGGAATTGGGGAAACTTGAGCTATTCCACTTAGGCAATATAAATCCGAATTGTGCACATAAGCTGTTCCACCTATCTGGTGTGAGTTAATTACAGTAATTGAGAGGTAGGAAAAAATGTCTGAAGTGAAGTCATTCCTTATAGTCCGTGCTTATGGTTAGTAAGAAAAACTGGTGTGCCCTCGATATTAAAAAAAAGACTAGAAATAGCAATCTGTGCAATGAGCTCCAAAAACAGTAACGTCCAGTGTTGACTATTGGCTTCAGCCTGGTGCGTGCTTTTACTTTGATTCCCAATTTATTAGAAAGTACCTTATTATGATGACGCCATTCCACACAGTCTCCACTTACACACAAGACACAGCAAACAAAATTATTACCTACTTAAAGCTGTGTGCTGCTAAGCGTGGATGAATCGACTAGAACATCGAGGACTTAAAGCTGTGCTGAGACAGAAAAATAAAAATTTCCGCTAGCTCTTCTTCTTCTTGGGCACATCCACGGACCCAGCATACATTCATGTAAGTATTTTAGAGTTTCTTTTATGCTGAAACGATTGACAAGAGGCCGTACTGTAGCATTTAGCATTGCAAGTGCAGAGCAGAACGTAATAATATGCGTTCGTCCACACTCTTCATTTTTCTAGTAAACTTGAACATTAGCCAAGAACATGGCGTATGACATTCTCCAAATTAATTGTCAGACACTACACTTCCAGAAAGTTTGGCTTTGTCAGGTATCAGCTACGCTATAAGTAATTATAGGCCCTGATACTTAATTTAGTGCTTGCCATTTCCCCTGTGCACCTTATAAAAATGGCTGCATGAAGACGAAGAAGAAAAATCAGCGTTCTGATAGACAGGTATACATAGTCAAGTTGGCAGGTCTTAGGAAACATGGCTTAAAAAAGCTGCAAAGCTGATATAGGTATCCCACAAATTCTTTGGCTTTTCGTCTTCGTCTTGGTCCTGCTTGTATCTATTCTGCATTTTGAGTTTCATGTGCAAAGAAAATAATCCATTTAATTTAGATTTTGTCACACACGCCATTAAAAAAGGTCTTCTATTTTTGATGGCCCTGGCTAAATTCTATTAGCAAGGCTTTCTCTGAAAACGAAAAACGTTTCCGAATTTATGCGCTACAACGAAACGGGTAGTCTCGCAAAAGAGTACTAAAAATACAAGTCCGAGCAATTTATTTTTTGAAAAGGTTCCCTACAGAAATTGATATGAGTAACTTCTACTCTCGGGGAAAATCAGATATTTATAATAGAATGTAAATTATTAGATTTATGAACGTCCCGGAAAAACGTAGAGTGCTCAAATGAGATGAAAAGGAAGTGAAAGAGAATATTTTCGAGAAAAACCGATAGGATGCCACCCTCCACACAATCTACTGTAGGGAGTAGGAAATAATGCACACTTTGTGCTCTGTGTGCAGCAGTATAGCACCTTCATTGGCATTTTCTGGAATGGAACGAAATGTTAGTAGGCCATTCCCCTGTTATTGTTATTATTACTGGGCTAGAGAATGGGAGTGAAAGCACACTTTGTGCAGCAGTATAGCACCTTCATTGGCATTTTCTGGAATGGAACGAAATGTTAGTAGGCCATTCCCCTGTTATTGTTATTATTACTGGGCTAGAGAATGGGAGTGAAGTAGGTGAGAATGTGCTACGTGATTACCTATCATATCGTCATATTTCTGGGCTTTTTATATAACTCTTTTTATTTCCTTATCACTGCGCCCCACAGCATAGCCTCCCATGACTTTTCATCAATCAACAAAGCGAGAAAAGAGAAAAGCTGAGATCATTTAAAATCTTTCGAATTGTTTTGAGGAATGAGTGGGCTGAGTGAGTGGAATGTTTTTGTGAGGGTAGACTGGTTAGAAAGGATGAGGTAGCTCATCAGCAGCGAGCTGAATGTAAAGCGTAATTGGTGAGTGGGGAAAGTCTTATGGAATTTGAAGGATCAGCTTATTTGCTTATAAAAAAATGCTCCCTTCCAATCCAAGAGAAATCAGTTGAGAAGTGTAGGGTGATAGGAGTAATTGAATAGCTATAATGTCTGCATAAAATGGGAGTATAATAGTGTAAAAGTATTTTTTTGTTTTAATGGTTACGTGAAGGATCTTTGATTGAGTTGGGCTGTTTCGACGAAAAACATTGGTGGAGAGAGCTTGACTGTTTATAGGAGAGCACTCGGGCTTTGCTGCTCGTTCAAGTGCAGAAGTTTTTAAATAAAAATGAGTAACATATGCACAAAAAAAACTTTTTTTAAAGGGAGATTTTTCCCATATTCAGAAAACAATTTTGGAGCTTCTGTATGTATATTGGGAAAAAATCAAAAGCAAATAAAAGAGCGAGCCAATATGTAGAGCGTTTTTTTTCAGATTTTTTTTTTTGATTTTCCGTATGAAATTGACTTTCGCCCCTAGGAGCTCATTCCTTTCAACTGCATAAATGAAAATTCCTCGAATTCCCGTTGCGTTTCGTTATGTTTCCTTAATGCGAACTGAGAGAGTGTTTATTTTTTTTATATTTTCGACATAGCATACGTCCTAGAAAAGCGCCCTTGTGGTTACTTTATTTTTTCTATCATGTCACACATCTCTTCCAGACTTAAGAATGGCTTGGATTTGTTGACATGCAGTCTCTTTTCAGACTGATTGCCCTTTCAGTTCACTCTCTTCTCCATTCTCAATACTCCCCCTTCCATTTCTTCTCTGGATAACTATATGCTGTTAAAAAACTTGCTAGTTTATTTTTTCTTCTAATTTACTGCCAAAAACGGAGCTCACCTGAATCGAACAAAAGCCCAATAGGTTTGAATGCTTCCTCGTAAAAGCAAAGAGCAATTACGCACAAATCTCGTTTCCAAGCTAAGACTCTATCTCACTCACTATAAATAAAAAATAATAATCTGTAATCTACACTGACATTGGCTAATCCCGCTCGGACGATCAGACCTATAAAATATTAGGCGAGACTTGCTACCTATATAGCTACTATCTATACAAAGTTACTTCTGTAATACTGTAATTAAGTGATAATGAGTGAGTTCACCACGCTTATGATGGGTGTCATTGGACCATTGGACGTGAATAAATGAGTCAGCAGATATCATGTTTTGATTTCACTTCCAGCATAAAAAAAACAAGCAGCAAAAAAATAAGATATGCCACGAATGGCTGCAACTGTTCTCTAAGAGCTGTGTAGCTTCTAAAAAAAATCCACTGAAAATGGGGCTGCGACTTTTCGCAAATATAAACAAACAGCTCTAGTCAGTTACAAGTTGCCCAGTACAAGTTACTCGTCGTTTGCTTTTTTGGTGGTCTTCTCAGTCTCGAGAAAATCGTTTTTAATTCAGATTGTATGAGAAGAACCACAAAAAAATGTGCCTGTACTTTTTGGCAACTCTGATATTTGATACTATATTTCGTATAGGTAAGCTCACTATCTCGCAAATGCAGTTGTGAGTTTGCCAGTAATACGCGTGCGTGTGCATTGCTAGATCAGTTCATTTTTTAATGTGCACAAAAAACACAATGAAATTGTGTGTAAACATTTACTTCTCAGCGGAGGAGTCTCAAGGTCAGTAAATAGTAGAGATGCTTTTGAAGTTTAAAAAAAAGTCGCGATTACAGATTCAGTTTTTGTTTTATTCTGAGCCACCTTGCTCAACGGTACTTTTTCGCCAATTTGTCAACTTTGAGACAACTCATCAGAGACTCTGAATTCTCGGTTGTGTGAGTGCAGTCGGAGTGCATGGCAGACAAGCAAAAGGTTCTACTCCATTTTGTCACTTTGTGGACATGTAGAGACGGGCAATCACTCTGTGCAAAAAAAGTGACGATGAGCTAAAGCTGGTTTTCAGTTTTTTGCAGTTGTGCATTTTAGATAGTGGAGTATAGGACAGCATCGCACCGACCAAAAAAAAAAGAATTTTAGTCATCAGTCATGATTTCTGCAATTTTGTCAGTGTCTCGCTCATCGCAGTAGTGATTTGATTTTGTTTAGGTTTTCTTATCATCATCTATTATCATTCCTTATCATTTATTTATCTTTCCTTTTGTACTAAGGAACGACTTGGAAAATAATTTAAAGTTGGGTGATTTGTGATTTGCTTTTAAAAAAAAGGTTTTGTGTCAAGTTTAAACTGATATTGCTCCGAAAGCAATCATTGGAACGTGCTAGATTGTATTTGGTTTTGGATTATTGGAGCGGAAAACTCTCAATAATGTTGCATCAATGAGAGCTGCAGTTTGCAGTGTTGTGGCAAAAATAGATAATAAATTCTGGAGCTTTATAACGGCTCTCAAAAGCTTGAATTGCTTGAAGCTACAAAATTTTGTGAATGTTTTTGTTTGTGATGCTGTGTCAAGAAGAATGTTTTGTGGTGGAGTGATACAAATTCTAGCAGCGAGTTGTACACGTGAAGGTAAACTTTTTTTATATATCATTTACACTCAACCGCTTTCTCAAGGGTGCTTTACTATCTTTTTAATTATTTTTGATTGTGTGACAAGCAGATGAGCATCAAACTTTTGTGTGTGACATAACATATCCTAAATTAAACTTGCCGGGTTTGTGGCTCAACCTAAACGTGAAATCGAAAAAAAAGAATTGTTAATTATTTACATCCAACCATTAGTTCAGGGCCACTTGTGAATTGATGGGTTTCGTAGTCCTCTAAAATGCTGTTATTGCGGCTGCTCCGTGCTCAAGTTGCTTACAATGAAAATGGAGAATTATGAATCTTAAGAGCGACGGTTTTTCTGCTCCAGCATTAATAATAACAATATTGAGCAGAGATTCTTCGAAAAAATAGCGAGCTTTTCTGTTTGCACTCCTTCTTCCTTGCTACAGAAGTAACTCGTTTCCAAAAGAGTATTTGTGGAACTAAAAGCCGTTGCTGAACTAAGAAAAGCCTACTCTGCCGACTTACCCAAAAAGGTTTGTTTGCAGAGATAAATGGCTACTTGAATTACCTGTAAGGAAAAAAAAACTTTTGTTTCTTGATGATGAAAGGCGAACATATAAGTAATGTATGGTCATATTTATGTGCCTACCAAAATGTGCTCTCGGGTGCAGCTTTTCTAACTCTCCACTTATGTCATATTTGCATTGCCAACCCTATCATTTGCGAAAGAGTACTATTCTCTGCAAAAAAAAATAGTGGACGAGGGAGTATAGTGTAGGAAGCACTTATGGAAAGCGTTCGTAGCTTCAATTAAGACTTGTCTTTTTTTTCTGCACAGCCTTTGGTTGACAGCACTCTCGGTAACGATGCGTGGTGACTGTAGCACAGGCAAGGGGCATAATTAGCCATTGCATACTACTCATAAAAATTATTTAGCAAAGTTATTACTCTAATATGATCTGACAATTTGTAACTGCGGCCTGACACAAACTGGAGTATTTGGAGCGCCCACTATAGGTTATTACGGCAGCACGGATTTCAGTTATTTTTAGCTAATGATTTTTGCAGTATATGAAAACGCTGCGTAGGTAAACTGTGAATAAATGACAGTAAGTCAGAGTCAGAATGAGCCAAGTCAGTGTGTCCTTCAGGGATTGAGCTCAGTATCGAAATTAAATTCGAACTGTTTGCACGAAAACTCAAGATAATCACGTTTTCCACTTCACTGAGTGAATGGGCTTTGAATATTTTGGTTTCTACGTCGAATTCTTTATCGTATTTGGAGTTATTTTACTGTTATTAATCATGGCTGTGTTGCCGTGTTGGATTTATAGTGTGGTGAGCTAGCAGATAACATTGGGAAATAATTTATTTTGTAGGCTACTAGACTGCTTGGAATTGGCCCTGTAAAGATTATTCTCCTCGATTGCCGAACAAAAGTTTTAGCGAGATCACAGCCAACTACTGAACTAATTCAGGTCCGAATATGTTTGCTCACGTACGTCATACATTTTCCATGTTTTGTGGTATGAAGTGAAAACTGACAAATTTCATAAATTGCTACAGTGGCGAGCTGGTGGCGGACGTAACCACGACCGGCTAATACTGGAATTTCGTGGAACACGATGGTCCTTGCTGGTTCCACCTGTAAGCAGTGGTTCATCTTGTGGTGTACCTTGTGGGCATTTGGGTTCTGTTGGGGGTCTACGTGAAGCGGGACGAGCCCTATGGGCAATTCTGAGAGACATGGACTCAAGCTTCTTAGATGATTTCTCTCTTTCTCGGAAAGTCACGCAAAATGAATCGGGTAAGTGTTTTGTCACGCATTTCTAGAATTTATTAGCTGGAAGCAAATAACAGACATTCCAACTAATAAGCATCTTCAAAAAACTCATATCTACAGATTCAACGAAAAGAAAGTGGAAAATGCGTTCTCTAAATGTAAGTCCAGAGTTGGAGCAGCTGGAGAAAATCCTTCACTTTCCAGAAGAATTGGCTCTAGCATTGGCGGAAACAGAGACACAACTGTTTTGCCAGGTAAGGGAATTTTTTCCCCCAAAAATCATTTCCCAAGAATATTTTCCAGTCAAAATAAATAAAATTTGAAGCTTCCAATTTCCAAAAAGCAGTTACGTCTAACCTCACAAGCTGTGATCTGTACAGCTACCTATATAGAAATTCTTTCCATTCCTTCGCTTCTCTCAGCCACACAGTTTCCTAAGAATTTCTATTCCATTTTATAACGTGCTTGTATTAGGTTGCCCCACTGGAGTACCTCCGACATGTAACAATGGATCTCGTTGCTGGAGAAGGGATTGGAAATGACCCTTCCAGTAGTCAAGTCGGAATATCTTCTCTCATCGATCGATTTAATGAGGTAAAGCAACATCTCTCTTTTTCTCTCTATTCTCGAAATTCATCCAAAATTATTCATCATGAGTAGCAGCAGCATCCCCAAACCATTTACTCTTCGGTCGGAGCGCTACTCCTTTTTGTATGCATACTGAAATTGAAGCGGCACAGCAGGTGTTCCTTCATCACTTCACCAAAGTCACTACAGCAAATGATAATTATTTCATATGATTAAAATTCATCTTACGTAAGTGATACCCTATCCTTGCTGGCTTTGCCAAACAGATTTTTTTTTGTGTTTACTCCTCAAGTACAAAATACCCACAAAAGGGACTCTGTACGGTGGATCAATATATGCAAAATCTAAAGCTTATTAGCGCTGGCATTGAGCAAATGCCTATCATTTTGAACCAGAGCTTGTAATAGGTTTCGGCCTCGTATCATCACATCCTCATAAAATATCATTATTAAGCTTCTAATTACTTTCTGGGCCAACAGCCATCTCTCTGTCTTGAGTTCGTCCCCTTCGAAAAATTTCTCTGAACTCAAGCTCCCGGACAAGCTTTTCCATTTTATTGGACATACAAACCCCATCAGAAAAGCATCAGGACTCCAGCGCGTCCTTTTGACTTCTACTTTAATATCTGACAATGCCCCCCGAAGGGAAAAATAATGTGCTTTGGCAACCGAATTCATATAAAATAAGCTCCTTCATGCTCCCCTGCTCTTTCTTACTATTTCTTTGGTAGCTTTTCCCCTCAAAACATTATTTTTACATTAGAATATTTTCCTGGGCTCTCCAATTTACCCGAAATTTAAAATCAGACAAAGTAAAGTTACTTTCGACAGCATTGGATTTTATACGATGTCATTACAAGTCTCATTTGCAAACAGACTCTCTGTGCGGCCCTTTCCTATCCACTTATTTGACAAAGTGAAATTTTTTTTGGGAAGTGCGCTCTTTTCAAGAAGAAAAAAATTATTTCCAAATGACAGCAAAGCAGAAAAGTAAGTTTATTAGCGAGAGCCTTTCACATCGTTTGCATTCATGTTTCCCCAGAAAAAAATATTTCAAATTGGGATTTCCCTCCACAAAGTGAACTTGTTGTATGATAATGAGCGATGCAAACTAATACATATTTTTTTTTCTGTGGAAGCGAACTCGCGAAGAATAATCATATTACGACTTTAGACCTTTTACCCAGAACTATACATTTGTAAATATCGGCTGAGCGAGTACTTATAAGAAGGTGCCTTTCGATAGAACGGTTAGTTTCACATTCACACTGAGAGTTCGGTTAAAAAGCGGGATGAAATTATGTAGCTGATGAGATCGGGGAAGATGATTGTGCTGCGCTATGACAGAGCCGTATTAAACACGCTCATCATCACAGTTGACGAGAAGGCTGTACATTTTTATCATATTTTGTACTTCTCCTTTCACAATCTCACCCTTTTCCTTTTTTTATCTTTTGGTTTCACTTCAACGAGTGACTCATTCTACTGCATGCACAGTAAAATGTAAGTGAAACCATGTTCTTGTCCCTCTCTCCTCTCCTTCCAATCATTTTGATGAGAAGAGCCACTATACTCTCTTTTTTTTATTATGGGGAACATGTTTTGCAGAATATATACACCATGCATATAACAATTTTCCCCTGTATGAAAGCTCTCGTCCAAGTCTGTTTTTTTTTTGGAAAAGATCGGTTTTCAATAGTTTCGTCCTGCTACAAGTATATATTTTTTTTTATATATTCCATGTTTAGATAAGCTCCTGGGTAACACACTTGTTGGTTTCTCCGCCAAGTCATGAGGAGCGGAAAGCAGTTCTTTCGTGCTTACTTCGTGTCGCTCGTACAGCATGGAACTTAGGAGCTTTTGGAACTGCTGTGGAAGTAATTGCTGGGTTAAAGTAAGCCTTTTTAGACACATTTTTTTAACCAGAAGTCCATATGTATGATATATGCTTGCTGATGTAGATTGTAAAGAGTCTTCTGCTCGTTTATATAATTACGGGTGTATGTACATTTAACAAGAGTTTCCAAAAAAGAGGTTCTTTCAGTAAAGATTCGTAAAGAAGACCTTCCTATCGTTTAGGGAAAGGTCTTGTGCACGGATTTGTATCAATTTCTTTTCATATTTGCATATAGAAGAAGAAGGGAAGAAAAGAAAAGCTGTTGACTGGGAGGGATGTGCATATATGTGTGCCGCATGCAGTGGCACGGAGCTATATGATGATGTATTGTGCTGTGCAGTTATTATTAGGCCTACAGAATAATAATTTGGTAGAGATGAGCTATGTATGGAGTAGAGAATGGAGGCCGGATTTATGCAGTTGTAATTAATCCCTTCGTTTCATATATTTTTCTTGTAAGTGAAAGTGGAGCAAGCTAAAATGTATCTAGGCATCATTGTGCATGATCGATGTTGTAAGGCTAGAAGTGAACTCAATCAATTATAGAAATAGACGGATTGCGAAACCGTAATGTTTCCTGGTTGCTTTTATGGGAAGCTGAAATATAACAGAAGTTTGAACTAGGAAGAATATGTCTTTTACAAATAGAAGAGAATGTGCTTGAAAGAGCAGAAGCCAGGGTAATTTCTTTTAAAGTTATATATATTATTAGTATTCTCATTGAGATTATTTATTTAAGCGTTTTACGCTATCCTACTGATTTTCATCGTTAGGAAGATTGGAGATAGTTGAAATTTGAATGGAGGAAAGGAACAGAGTGAAGCTGGCGTGTATAAACGGGTTGCATTACGCTCTCACGGCTACAAAGTAATAGCCGGGTAGTGCAGTGGCGAGTTCATGGGAGAAGATTGGGGCAATGTGAAATTTCCATGGAAGATTTGGGGAGGATGATACAATTCGGGAAGTGACTGCATAAGATGAGTACTGTCACATCATTTTGTGACTGCATTTTTTTG
>JAHZND010002335.1:0-16115 GCA_027744115.1 Acrocyrtus sp. NNG-2020
AATAGAATGAAGGTTTGCCAGACCAATCCTCTCCATGGAAAAAGATCCTTGCAGAAACTGAGACAAGGTATGAGCCAACCCAAGTTCATTGGCTTTTTTTACTTTTACTTCATTTATTAGGTAGATTTATTATTTTCAAGTATACCAAACTAGCCTACTTCACGTTATAAGCGCACAGCGTAGATTTTTAAGATATCCTTTTTCCACGTAGTTTAGGGCAGCCCGTGCAAGATTCATTTCATTATATATTTACTCACATTACTTTTGTTACATTTACTTTCTTCTCAGTTCCTGCTGATGATGACTTTTCCTCAGCCCTCTTCCAGGAAAATATCCCAGGAAGAATGTACAAGCAGTAAAAATCTTGGATAAGACATGGCTACAACTCTCATGACTTTTCACATGTCTACCCAAACTCTCTCCTTGCTAGGAAATGGATCTTCTATAGTTCTCTCCTAAAAATGACAAACTGTGTAGCAAACCGTGAGCGGTATTGCTTCGGGCTCTTCACATCTGGCTTCCACATACTTCATCATCTTCTTCATTTCATGAAGATGACATGACATGTTCTCCTCTCCTCTCCAAGAAAAAAAATGTTTGGCTGAGTGATGCCAGAATCCTTCTTTTGTACACGGTTCCAGACGAGAACACGAACAAACAGACACGTTTCCTTTTCCTTCATCCAAAATCTAGAATTATCGTAACAGAAGTCACAGCACGGGGTATAGTCCCACAACGCAACAAATTCTCCATTTTCATTCGCACGATATTTTTTTTTTGAATTTCTCTCTAAATCCAAGTACGGTCATCAGAGAAAATGTATTCTCTCTAAGCCAGTACATTATCATTAGACAAACCGAAGGGAAAACAGGACAGTTATAAGTCCCCCTCATATCACGTCATGATGTTTTGACATGATGGCAAGAGGAAAACGTAGACTATGACTAGTACTTATTCCTCCAACCGAGCCTTTTCCTCCGTCATATGGGAAATTGTTTGCAGAACGGCGGGCCATTTCATACGCAAGCTTGGCTTGGAGCTACCATTGCTACCTGCATAATAAAAAGTGGAGCTGCAGTTATGGGATTACTATTACTATTATTAGCGCGGAAGGCATAACTGTCATAATAACCCTAAAGAAAAGGGGATGCTCGTGAAGGGCCTGTATAAAACTGTAGAGCATACCACAACCACATAATATAGCCAGTTTTAACGGAATGAAGGGAACTTTCTTTAAACTGGTCTTTTTCAGAATGTTTTCATTTTTTTGTTAGATCTACAAAAAAAATCGGTGTAGGTTTTTTCGAGTGGACTTTTCTTTTCCCTTTTCCACAATGGGAGATGCCAGTGGTGGCATGGTATTACAAGTTGGATAAGGGAAAGTAGGTGAAGTACGTAGGTAAGTACGTAAATATTCAGGAGAGCATTATGAGTATTTATGTACCATGTCATGTTGTCCCGGGTCGGATATTTTTTTTGTATAGAAAAGTAGAAAGGAGAGATGTGTAAGGGAAAAAATTCTCCTTTTTCGGAGATTATTCCTTTCTATGTAGGATACACAATATTTTTCAGACTGAGCTTAACAGGGGAGTTAGAACGGGAGCAACAAAAGCAATAAGAGCTGACGATAAACGTGTAAATCCAAAAAGGAGAAGTTAGCTATGTTTTGGGTAAGCTGGGAATTTGCACACTTTTCCTCCATTTATATCAGGGAAAATGATAGCATGCAGGTTTTCTTCTTTTCATACGGACATGTCTAAACAGCAGCAGCAGCCCAGCTCATTCTTCTAATACGACTGTTGACTGTACGCCTTCCTCTCACTTTTTAATATTGCCATTGCCTTTAGCCTTTGCAATTTACTTTTTTTTCCGCTGGAGTCAGCCTTTGTCTCGGGCTTTAGAGAGACACTCTACAATCTGCCTTAGAGGAATAATACTACGCTTGCTAGAAATACATTTTTTTATCCTAATGCATTGCATACAAGATGATATTGTGAAGAATATGATGATATTGCACCATTGTGCTTTCACCATTCTTAGTCGTTGGCACCAGCACCAGGAACAGGAGCAGTTCCATTATATTTTCTGAGATAAAACGCTGCAATATCCCAATCTCTTTCTCATTCGGCGAGTTGCTTCCTGCTTCGCTTCCTTTAAGCAATAATGTTCTCGTTGTGCAGCCGTTTCTCGCTCCTCAGATTTTCAACTGTGCCATATGAGAAAGCGCCCATGCTGCACTGGTGTATGCAGAACATGCTATTTTCATCTCATAATAATCTTGCAAAAACCGGCTCTCATTTCTCATATATTTTCCTGTAATAATGCAGGCTAAAAACTCTTTCCGCGAAATGAGCAGTAAAGGAGAGGAAGTGTGCCAAGGAATAAAATGCTATTTAAAATAAAATCCAAAGAAAAAGTACTCTGCCTTTCCTTACAATGCAAATAATATTTCAAAGAGAGCATCCCAAACTTATTTATTCTTTTGGCGGAAGCGTCACCAGACTACTTTTTGGGGAGGCTCCACCCACGAAACAAAACACGGAAAGTATTTCATTTTCATATAACTATATTGTGTAATTTCATGAAAATTCCTCTTTTCAGGAATTCAATAATAAAAATGCAAACTTATCTCGCAAGCTGGAGGGGGACGTGTAGGTAGCACTCTCACGCGAAATGAAATGATGCAAGAGTTTTCCCCACAAAAGTTGAAGTGACAGTTTTCTGTGAATCTCTGAGTTGTGAATGCAGTGAAAAGCGAGAATGAGCGGGAGTGATGGTACGCACGTGTAGGTAGCACTCTTACGCGAAATGAAATGATGCAAGAGTTTTCCCCACAAAAGTTGAAGTGACAGTTTTCTGTGAATCTCTGAGTTGTGAATGCAGTGAAAAGCGAGAATGAGCGAGAGTGATGGTACGCAACATTATTTTCCACGAGGAATGACAAAAACTTTTTTTGCTTCAACATTCCCCTACCACATACCATAACTTGCCAGCAGTAACTTCTCCACTTTGTGCACACATACACCAGCAGAGAGAACCGCCTCAACCACATGTATTTCGGACAGAAGTAGAAAAGGAGAAAGAAAATGCTGTCTTCCTTTCTCTACTTTCTCCGAATGCTTTCAGTTTCAGTCCTACAGGGAAAATATGCCTAGAAAAGGGACAACGCAACTGCATACAAAAAACCTTAGTCCCTTTTTGGTGGCGAAAGTAAAGCCCATTTTCTATTTCGGGCACTTGCGTACACACGTACCTACCAAAAAACAGGGAAAATGTGCCTGGAAAAGGGACAACGCAACTGCATACAAAAAACCTTAGTCCCTTTTTGGTGGCGAAAGTAAAGCCCATTTTCTATTTCGGGCACTTGCGTACACACGTACCTACCAAAACTCTGTATGGCACTTATAGCCCAGCACTGGAGTACTCTAAAACATGTACTACAATATTCCATAGCTATAGCACTATAGGATACTATATAGTACTCCTGCCGTACACACATAACCACTCTAGCTGGATGAATTGTAACGGTGTTTTATTGATCTCGTTTTTTCAGTAGGAGAAACCAACCCCAAAACTATTTTTCCTATGCGGGGTTTTACCCACTGTGACGCACCTATACATACATTTTTGTCCTTTGCAAGGCACACTAGGCAAAAAAGGAGCGAGCCGCTCCGGCTTCCCTTTCTCCTCTTATGTAACCAATTTATATTGATCTTAAGGGCTATAAAGAAACGCGAGGATATACACGCGGAAGACTAGCCCAACCATTTTTTTACTGCAGCTCTAAGCTCTCTTTCTCTCTCTCCAGCCCAGCGAAGAAAAAAAGCGCTGCTGAAGGAAAAGCGTGTGAACTGGAGAGAAGAATCATTCATGACATGAAAATGTATACTTTATATATACATCGGGACATGGTTTGCATGCAAAGCGGACGTTTTCGCGTAAGCATATGCACGTTGCGTATATACTGACGGCTGCTGTCTTTTTTATTATAAGATGTATTACTCTGCCGATATATGTCTGCTTTCATTTTTGTTCCTGAAACAGAAGTCGGGTCGAGTAGTCTATAGGCTTCGTGACTGGCTCTTATAGGCTAATACAATGGCGAGCGAGCTGGCGAATTTACTATAAGTCTGCCAGAGCCAGAGCATTATCTCTTGCTATATAAGCATATATGGACTGCGAGTGCGGAGGAAAAAAATGGATACACACCGAAAATTAATGCATCTGGTACTCCTTCCCTGAAAAAAAAGTTTTTTGAAAAGATAAGGCTAAAAACAGGATGACAATTTGCGAGAGGAGAAAAAAAAGTACGTAAGAGCGTAGGTAAGTGTAAAAATAAGAAATTAAAATGCATGCCGGATTGCCCCCGTTGTTCCTTTTGCATAAAGAGCTGTGAAAGAATAGCAACATTTAGATGGGTTCGTCGTATATAAGTAGGTAATTTTTAAAATTATGTGTATTTCCCATACATAGCTTCCTTATTGCTTGCCGCATGATTGCAAACTGCAGCTCGTCCTGTGTTAGGTAACTAGCTACAAAGTAGAAAGGGTTTTATTCTTGTGCTTGCTTCTTAACAAGAAATAAAAAAAAAGAATTTTGGCTTCAAAAAATAAGTATATAAAGAAGATAGCATGTGTATGTTTTAAGGCACAGTTTTTCGCTTTTTACATACCTTTCCAAACATTTTCCAGCACGGAAAGGGAAAAAAAGGAGAGAAAGGATAGAATATATAGAGAAAAGTGTATTTCTCTCAGCAGTGTAAGAAAAATCGAGTTTTCGTGTACGGACAGTTGGGTATGCCGATACATAATAGTGTTTAATTTTTTTTATAGAGGAAGGGAGCGAGAAAGGAGTAAGTTTTAGGGTAAAGGAACATGAACTTACAGAGCAGGAATAGGCGAAGCACACGGGAAAAGTCCGCATCAAGTCTAAATGCTTTCACTTCGGTTTTGGTAGTGCTTGAGGAAGGAACAAACGCTCCTTTTTCCAACATGTCCAAAGATCGATACAAAAGGGCTGTGCTCTCCTCTCACTCGGCATTACAAATAAGTGTGTGCAAAGGAGAAAAGCTCTCTTCCTAGTTTTTTTTTCTTCTTCTCTCTTTATTCCAGCTTTGCCTCTTGTTTTCCCTTTTTCAAATGGGAACGAATGGGAGTCAGTCTATGTTGAAAAAGTTGGACATTTTCTCCTAGTCGGAATCTACTACTGTATAGCAGTTGAGGAAAACTCGTGTTTCTCTCTAGACCACTTTTTTTCCCTCTCGCTCGCTCTCCTCTCTTCCTTTTCTTCCACTATTTTTTATACTTTATCGGTGTGTACCGTGTTCTCCATATTATTGTCAATGGAGAAGAGGAGAAAAAAGGAAGTGAAAAAGTGTACGCTAGACAAGTCACTTTTCCATATACGGGAATAGTAGTCGATGCGTTTTTCCTCGTTAAAGGTAAACTTTTTTTTTCTCGTGTCGTGAGTGCGGTTCTTTGTTAGTATTGACTGATGTTGCAACAACAACGGAAAAGGTTAGGTCGCTGCTCTCTTTTTATCGGTGACGGTATAACTGCAAATAACTGCAAATACATATGCGTATTTTTATATATTTTCTGTAAAACCAGTAAAAGTATTTTAGCCCGCAAATTACAATTTAAAAATAATAACTAGTGATTTAGTTTAAGAAAGTGAAAAAAGTTTCTTTTGGGTTAAAACAAGTTGTTTACTGTGCGTAGGACTGAGTTTGAGTTGCGGGGGACTAGTACTGCTAAAAAATATTTGTGGAGGAGAGAGTGCTCCTCCACGTTAAAAATATAGAATTTTTGTGAGAGTATTTGTTTTGCTGAACGTGTACACAAAGCGCGTGGCTGAAAAGCAGGTGTGTCGATGTCGATTTACTTGGCTGCGTCAAAATAGGGGAAATGTATCCGCCAAGTGAAATCGGACCTGAGTCATCAGATAAAAACTCGTAAAGTTTGCCTGGGCGGAGAGTGGCTAATTATATACTGTGGATGAATCAATCGACGTGATTTTCTGTTGAAGGAATTGCCGGAAATTTCAAATTTTCGTATGAAAATGGTTTCGATAATTTAAAATATGCAGTATGCAGCAAAACTGTATATTTTGTGGATTTAGAATATTTATTTATAAAAGTCAGCTGGAATTTTAAAGGAAAATGGAAAATGATTTGAGACATCTCATTTGATTATGCATAAACAACTTTACATAATTAACTTTAGCAAGTTAGCGAGTGGCAGTGATCCCAAAGTTACACCGTGAAAGTGCTGTAGCGTCGCTTAACTATTACCGTCTAATTATTTTTCCCAGATCAACATCCTTTCACATCCTGTTCTATTAGGATCATACAGTCAGTGCCAGCGTCAGTATGCTTTACGAAATGTGTTTATGTTCCTCACTTCGTTCACAGCATGCTAGTGTCAGCTTTGCAATTTGATCTTTCTGTCATAATTATAGTCATGCTAAAACCAAGCTAATCACGGTTTTGATACTTGACTACTATTTACGAAAAAGCACGGTAATACAGCCCCTTTTTCAAGATTAATTTGTCTTCATTACTCAAGGGCTGACATCCATAAAGTGAAGAAAAGAAACAGCAAAATCTGCGATGCGATGGAAGCAGATATAGAAAAAAGGGAGCGTTTCTTGAAGAGCGCAAATAGTTTCAGATGTAATATTGCAGGAGTGAGTGCGTAGGTGTGGAAAAAATGGGAGAAAGTTTATTGAAAAAAACTGAAGCCAATAATCCGGCTTAAAATAGCGACACTCATTCTTCTTAATACTCTTTTTGGTAAACAAGATCACCCTTTTGTTACTGTTACACCAGCACACTTTTTTTTATAGAGTTTCTCATCTGGAGCGATCAACTCGCATTATTTTCCTTTCAAAGTGGAAGGCAAATTGACCACAGGAATACAACCCGGCCGACCTTTAAACCGTTCGGGATAGCGGAGGGAAGGGAGGCATTAAACATGTCACGTCTGTTCCTCAACGAGTGTGAGACTTTTAAAAGAAAAAAGAAGAAAAGGGAAATGACCTTTGGATGTGCTTGGGAGTAAGGGTG
Source organism: Acrocyrtus sp. NNG-2020 (assembly GCA_027744115.1). Classification (NCBI taxonomy): domain Eukaryota; kingdom Metazoa; phylum Arthropoda; class Collembola; order Entomobryomorpha; family Entomobryidae; genus Acrocyrtus; species Acrocyrtus sp. NNG-2020. The sequence goes on from JAHZND010002335.1 coordinate 7,067, forward strand.
TGCAGGATCAATTATAAATCTTCCTTATAGAAAGGTGTGGTGTGGGTGGTGTGGCCGGTGAGGGATGTCTCTCTGTCCTACGCCTCACTATGTACCGTGATGGGGAGTTTTGTTGTGTTTTGTAAACACGGGTGAAAAATTGATTGGTTTTGTGGTGAACGTGAACAGTGGGAAATGTGCATTAAATTTACTCATTACCAGAATAAAATACTTGCGGTGTGTTCTAAGGAATAAAAGAGTATGTAATAATTTTAAGTTTCTACTTTCTACAATAAATTAGTCAAGATGTGGACATCTTTGTGGGTCTTTCTTGGAATACCCGTACCTTTGCTTACAAGGGCCGCATCCCCATAAGAAGCCGGCACAAGATAGGAATACTGCTTGGAAGACTCTGTAAGATTATTTTTTATTCAGGTCGTAGTCTCACATTAGAAAATCGCGTTTCACCCAGCCAGACCACACCATTATCTGCATTTTATCATTGGCAAAGCACCTACGGAAAAACAGGCGACTCTCTTCCTATTTATACATTTTTAAATTTTCTCTTATCAGACAGAAACATATTGAACTCGTGATGTGATGGTGTACGAGAACGAAACGGAAGTGAACTGGCTTCTCTGAGAATTTTTCTCGTCTAGTCTTTATTTACTCTCTCGGTCTGTGAACTTGAAATGAGTACGGCAATATCAATATACCTACTTGCAATTTCCTTTCCAGAGTAACTCCCTCATTCATTCATTTTTCAGCCGATTTACTTCCTTCTACTAAATAAGCCTAATTCAGAAACGCTGGCAAGTAGCTTTCAGCTTTTTTTACTGGATTTCATTGATTGACATAGACAAAAGGCTATACAAGACGAAAAATTTTTCGGAAGGAGCAGATGAAAGGATAAACTCGAGTACAAGAGTAAATAGCTAAATGAGCTGAAAAGAAAAAAAAGGAAAACTGTAAAATGCAATAGCAAATCAGAGAGTTCCTCAGAGACTTGTAGAAAGTACAAATATGTGTGCTATATATAACCCCTTTCACTTTCTCCACGAAAATATTTTTTTTCTCTATAGGTATTGAGATGTTATTAGGGAGGAGGGTGGAAAACATGTGTTTACTATTGTTACTAGTTAAGCATGTTTCTCTGTTTATCTTTATATTTATCTTCACTTCCTCCCCTTCCCTCGTTTGCTGGAAATAAGCTTATCTCCACTTTCTATCTTCTCTTTCACTCATGTGTATGTGCTGCATTATCATTTCTTTTGTATCTTCTTAAAGGAAAAACATTTTTTTTTCGAGGTGAATCGAAAGAGCAGATACGTATAAGTAGATGATAGTAAACACGCAAGTTTACTTTTCACTTCCGGGTTTATTGACTTCTCGTACGTCGTCCCTGCTCCTTTCAAAGTCTAGGCGTATTCCAATTCAACTATTGTGCTCAGAGCAGAGCACATCGATAGATGCAGCATTTTTTAAGAGATCTTTTTTTTTCCATTCCAGCTTCCAGCTTTTTTTCCTTTTTTTCTTTTCTGCACAAGCACTTAAATTAGTTTACGGCTGGGTTGAGATATTATTACGATGTCATGCCATATGCAGATAATGTTGCTCCGGTTAAGTGAAGAGGACAATTCTGCTCTGCTTCGGTTACATTTTTGCTTCGCTCTTTACGTGCTTGCTCCGAGCAAGTAGCACAGCAGCACATTGTTTTCTTCCAAGGATGATGATCATGATGATGATCCTCTCATTTCACTCTCACTTAGGTAGTTACTGCAGAGAGGAAGGAAGCTGTATCCATTATAATCCCGGTTTGTCATGTATTCTAGGAAGGGAAAAGGGGCTACGTTAAAGTGACAGAATTCCCTTTTTCTACCAAAGCTCATACAAGTGTATAGCCACTGCAGTTTTTTTGTTGTGGTGCAACACGTAAGAAACGGAAGATGAAAAATGAAAGGTAGCCAGGGAAAGGACATCATTCATCATGCCGTGCAGCATGGAACATGGAAGCACGCTAACCTGCCCCAGGTTCTGAAAAAAATGGCATAATTAACGTTCAGTTCGGAAGAGGGCTTGAGATGCCTTATTTTTTCCATCTAGCATAAAATTCCTCTCCTCTGTATTGTGGGGCAGCTCAGAATAAAAATGATTTTTGGCTGATTTATGAACTGGGTTGCTGTTTTTCTGCACGACTCTATCAAAATTTATGGTAAATGATCTATTGCAATTCTGTACACACACGACGCTTTCACGGCAGAATAGACTAGAGATTCCCATGCACTACTTGGTTATTTATGTTGTCTTTCCTTATAAGAAAAGTTGTAAATTTTGTTGTTGTTTGCAGATTAAAGAACTGGACGGACACGTTCGGTCGTGAGCTGTTTCAATTTGGAAACGTCGCCACTATGTTTGGGACTATGGAAGATGTACGTCCTACTCTAATCTTACGTAAATACCAAAAAACTCCAAAGGAGGTAAAGCGTAACTAGAAATTAATGAATTTGTTTGCAGAGATTCCAAAAGAGTCAGGAGGGGTCACTAATCCGTAAAGTTGATTTGGAGCAGTTAATTGTTGAAATGGTCAACGAGACGCATAAAGTTCTTTCGGAGAAAACAGGAGCCCTTCAAGTAAGCGAGCGTTTTTATACTCATCATCACTATCTATTTTTTAGGGCGCAAATTACAAAATTGTATAAATTGTTTCCACCTGGTGAGCAATTAGGCTCATAACGTCATAACACAATTCATGCAGTCTTGCACTTCCAATAATTCTACTCAATTGGAAAGATATCCTAACCTTGGAGATGGAAGTTTCCTTTATGCTTTTAGTAATTGGTTTGGCTGCAGTATCAATATACCAAAGTCGGATGAAATGACTGCAACTTTGTACGAGCTCGAGTGACGATTAGAACTGATTTGTTAGTCATACTGCGATAAACTGACTTAAGAAGAAACATTATTTGTCTGTTCTGATCAATGAAAAAGCCTAACCCAGTTTCCTTCCAAATTATATTCTCTCATTCTCTGCATCCAATCAGAGTCAGAGTTCGATTCGGATTAAATAGGCTTAGGAAAGGGAACTGTATAGGACAGGCATATATGATCCCAGAGTCTCATCAGAATCAGTTGCTTTTGAAAGGAACAAAGAAAGTGAATAAAAAAGCCATCAATACGCAAAGCAGGTTTCCTTAAGTGCATTCATTTCATATAATCAATTTCAGGTTTCAGGTTTCATGCCAGATGCATTATCTATCAGCTTTCACCAGCAACTTGATTAACTTAACTGACTCGCATACTCATTGCTTTTAGCAAAATGCAATTAGTATGTAAAAATAATCGCAAATTACGCTGAATTCATATAGTAGGGCAAATTCTATTGTTAGCAGTTCAAAGTCTGCCTTTAATTAATTTTTTGTGTATTCAAAACAAACGGGGCACAGTTGATCCCATACAAGTAGAAAAGGTAATAATATAAAGGGGGATTATTTCAGACTGCGTTACAGTCGATAATGAGATCACTGTCATCTCATTTTCTAGACAAAATAATCTCGAAAATCCGGATCAATATTATACGCAAACAAATGAGCGAGGGAAGAAAGCAGTCTCAGTATAGTCGTACAGTTGATTGTTTTCTTGCATATTAGAGCTGATAGCTTCAATCAGTTGAATGGACTGGAGTCAGTTCCAGCTTGTATTTTCGATAATGATTAAATGAACAAATGAGAATGAAACCTTCCCATTGTTGCTACATTCATTTCTTCTGGGTAAGCCATACCCAAAAGCCCACACGAGGCTTCTGAAGAATGCTCATGCTTCCTGTTGAGCAATATACGCACTCCAGGATAAATATTGATTTCAACTTAAAAAAGCAAAAAAAAACAATTCAGCGCAAATCTTTACTTTCAAGAACTATTTTGTAACAGCCAGAGACAGGATAAAAGGGAGCATTTATTTCCTACTCTTGGAAATCTATTCAAAATATAAAGAAAATTGTAGCCTTTTCTCATTTTCTAAATTAGAGAATGCCAAAACTCATTTCTAACTTTGCTTATAGAGCAGTTCCTAAACAAAGCGGAAAATCTTAGATTTGATAGATTAATCCAATTTACCTTTTAAAGTAGAATATTGAATTGTCAGCAGAACCGGGCTATGAAAAAATGATTTTCTACGAGTGTACGTAAAATTGGCAGACTATAGAAAATATGATAAGATACGGAAAGCGCTCGAGCTTATTTAGGTTGTACCTGAAATTGGATAAAAGTAAAAAGGCAAATGTAGCGTGGAAGGTAAATGTATGGTGATATATTTCCTTCTCTGGTATAAAATTAAATTAGACGGGAAAATGTGCTCGGTTCACTTATCAAAATGATTTTTCCTTTCTTTCGCAGAAAATAGTGGAATGGGCTGAGGAATCAGCGAAAGAGCATTACACCAGAAAAGAAGATGACCCCGGCCAACCAACTGCATCGAGCTTGATTTCAGACTACTACTACGTCAATGCCAAAAAAATGGGCAGGTATATCAACGGCGAAAATCACGGGGAGGAGGATAGGGATGGCAGTAGTGGGAAATCAAAAAGGGACCCACTTCGTGAAAATGTCCACCTCAAAGAGGATGAGTGGTTTGCGACCGAGATCAATCTTAATTTTAGTTCTGTACATGTTCCTACCAGCATTTACGATCAACGTAAGTTCCACTCGCTACCTTACTTCCTTATCTAATGCAATTTAAGCAATGTATGAAAAGCGCATAAGAAATGTGAGAGGATTATTTCCCTCGTTGATGGCTTCATAATGTGATTTGACGTTAAGAGAAAAAAATATATATACAATACTTTATTCTGGAATGTTCCAGGTCGTAAGAGAAAATCAATGAAGGCATTTGTATTGATTTGTCATTCTTAGGAACCATTCCATTTCTTATTGTGATAAAATGATAAAGGGCAGAACCCAAAAAGGAGGAAAAAATTATTCTCCATAATTTAGATAACTTGTACTGTCTCGCTGACGTAGCGAGCTTACACTCTGCCCTATGAAATTCAAATGAGTTTATTTATACATGGCCCAAAAAGTAATATTTGCCTAATGTGGGGGAAGCATTCCTCTGTGTGTGGATGGAATGTAACTTTTATGGAATTGTTAATGTCTCATTTCTGTACCTCACCTCTCGATAGAATGAGAACATCCAAAAAAAGCTTTTATAGATTCCCGGCACGTACTCGCATAAAAATGTGCGCATTATTCCATTGTTCCCAATTCCTTTTTTCCATAGGTGATGACATTCTAGATGGAATCAGGTGGACTTCAAATATGGACAACGTCTTCAAGTCCAATTTTTATTCTAATCCTACCCTCCTCTGGCAATATTATGCAAGCGCCTCCGGCTTCATGAGACAATATCCAGGTAAAAATGGAGCTCACTGCCACTTCACATTTCACAATTTTCCTTTTAAAAAATCCATCTCTCTAAAGAAGAAATGCTACAATCTCTAAATAAAATATTCTGGAAAAATTGCTTCAGCCGGTAAATCGCAAAATATATTTTCCAGTTTGTAGTGAAAGCTCTCCTGTGTCATTTTCCTTGTTCACTGTCATTTCTTATACATGAATGTGTATGTCAGTCCCTGTAAATAAGTTAGTTTTTCCATTCTCCAGAAAAAAAGACGCAGTACTGTTTTTATGCAGATAGCAGATGATTTTCTGCTGGAGAAAGCACTGTTGTAATGCCTTCGTTCCCCATAAAAATCTTGTCATAAAGGTGAAAACCGGAGAAGGAAAGTTGGGAAAATGAGATACGCCTTAACTTGCCATACAACTGGGAGGAAAGCATATCGTATAACTTTTTATGGGGAAGTGCTTTTTTACTGCATCATATAGCAATCAGCCCCTCTTCCTCTGGCTGCTGATACTGAACTGATATACATAAAAAAGCAATAATACTATGCGCCGTCCGTGAAGTTCTCGTGACTTTACTATAAAAGTGTGATAGAAATGTACAAGAAATAGGAATATTGAGAGGAGAGCTTTCCCTTAAAAAACGTAGAAACAGGAAAGAGGATAAACAGGCGGAAATCAGAGGGAATTACAAAAAAGCACTAGCGTTGCTTAAATAGATATAATGAAATAGTAATTTCTAAATGGCCATACTGGAGATAGTAAAGAGTAAGTAAGGTGGAATGTGAAATGTGGAATGTCGTTGGATATTGTAGCGTTCTACTATATATTACAAGTAGTATAAAAGTAGGACGGGGACATCAATATTTTATGGGTTTTTACCTTTTTTATTTCTCCCCTACTCCGGTGCTGCTGCTGCATTTTCTACTAAATACTGGGACCGTCCACGTGGAACGAAAAAAATGAAATTGCTTATTTTGTGCTGTGCGCCCCTGCTGGCTCTTCCTTCGTTTTATGATGGAACGTTACCTTTCGTTGACGGCGAAAAAACACGCATGTTTTTGGAAAATATCGAAAACTGAAGCGAGTAAATGGCCAAACGATAACTCCGACAAGCACAACCCTGACATTTATGACTGTCGCACTAGGTAATTATTATTTACTTTAGTTAGGGTCATCGTTGCGTTTACTAAAAATATATTTTTCTTCAAACTATTTACTATTTACCTCTTTGAACTAGGCCGTGGTACACTGCTGCGGCGAATAGTCCAAAGAATGTAGTGATTCTCCAGGACGTCTCGGGGTCGATGACGGGACTTCGACGAGAAATCGCCAAGCACGTTATCTACACCATACTAGACACCCTCACGGACAATGACTACGTGTCCGTGCTAAACTTCACTGAAAATACAAATCCAGTTGTGCCATGCTTCAAAGACGACTTGGTTCAGGTGAGTGAAAAAGGGACTTGGCTGTATCGTTACAATTGCCATCAGCACGCTTTAGTGTTAGGAAGTCAGAAATTTGATTAGCTCTCTTCCAAATGAATATAAAGCAGGCCAGTGCAATTTAACGTAATTGTCTAGCTCCCATCTTCTAACGGTCTGTGCTAGAGACTTGTGAATGTGGAAGCTCCCCTCACTACTCAAATGCCCGTTTAATCAAGCCTCTAGCAACGTATTTCAATTTAGTGGGGAAATGTAATTTTGCGAAAATGATCTTGTAAGAGGATTCGGAGGATATAACGAAAGAGCTTGTTTCGACGTGTGGTCAAAGTGAAAGGGCTCTAAAATATGACGTAATTTTCTCTCTTTTCTCTCCGTCTCTCTTTCCCTAAACCTCTTTTGATCTCTCCCTCCAGATTCCCCAACTCAGAAAAGCTAAACTGGTCAGAACTAGTGAGAATAAGCTGTGAAGCAAGCTCTCCGCCGCGGTTTTCGGATTTTCTCTAGTTTTGCTCCAATGATAATGCAATTTAAGCCTGATTTTGATGATGATTTGAGCTTTGATCTAGTACACAGGGAAGATAGCTAAACTCATTGGAACATGCAGGTTAATGATGTTACTGTTACTGCCAAGATGTACGTGCTACAGCTTCGCTGATGAATTCGTTCTCTCATTCATTCATGAAGCAGAACTCTATCCCATTCCGCTCTGCTCAGGATTTTGCCCGACAGTAACTAACGCTGGACTCCTTTTTTATGTATCTCCACAGGCTAATCTGGAAAATGTGAGGGAGTTCAAAGTAGCCCTGGATCAGGATCGAACCGCAGGGATGGCCAACTTTACAGAGGCTTTAACGAGAGCTTTCACCATTTTAGAACGGGTATGCTTCACTCAACTTTATATTTGGCTTAGCTTTTTGTCTACCTAAAATTAAGCTACATTCTTTAGAACTTCATTATGGGCATTCACGCTTGGTTAAACTTTACCTTTTAAAATTCCATACTTGGCGGGAGGAAAAGCGAGTCAAGCGCACTAAAAAAGGTGAAGAGATAGAGACGTAAACTGACGTCAGGAGATTCATTATGGATGAGCATTGCACCAACTTAAAAATTAGAATGGGGGCATGCACAATATCAAAAAAAGTGTGAACTGATGTGAAAAAAATGTTGAAATCTTTTATACGTGAAGTGAGAACAAAAAGGAAGGGAAAAGGACTGGAAGTAGCGATGATAAAGCAGTGATGCATGAATTATGCTAACTGTCAAGCAGCATCACAAAAATACAGGCTTTACTGCCGTATACAAAAGCTAGTCATTTAAAATTGAAAACAGGCTATAGGCTGATGAGCTTCATTTTGGTGGAAATGTGAAGAGTTCATCCTTCAAGTTTTTTATGTCTTCTCATAAACTTGTAATCTTTGGTATGTAAGTACGTACTTACAGAAGTACACAGGTTTTATATGTGTAGTTGGAGGAGAACTCATTAAAAAGTTTTTTTTGCCACTTTTTCCCTTAAAACTCTAGAGCAACTGCTAAACTGCAGGTTGCCTTTCCCTGTCTCGTCTCTCGTCTCATCTCCAGCCTTTTCCGTTTCACTTACAAGGAGGATTTTCAATTTCTGGATAGAAACTAGGAAGTAAGCAAGTTCTCTAGATGGTGTAGGGAAAGCTGTATAATGATTAGAGTGAGAGGCTGTAAGTAATGAAGGCGCTTCATGACCACGCTGCCACAGCAAAGTAGGATACAGACACGTAACCCAAGTTAACTTTAGTCTTATGAGGGGCTAACACATGTAAGTAAAACTGGCGATGTGGTCTCACCATCGTCGTCGCGGAGTCCCACACCGCTGCAGAGCTCTAGTACCGCCCTCACTTATTAAAATGATTTTGACAGTTATCGATTGTGCTAGGAAAAGGAGGAAAAGTGCAGTGATGCGAGGGAGGCCTAGGTTTATGCTATGGTTTGCCTTCTCCTTCCTGGAAAATAGGCTTTAGGTGCTTAATACGGCTGACGGTGAATGTGATGTTGCCCTGAAAAATAGTTTTTTTGGAAGTAGTAAATGAGACATGACATAATATGCATATGAATGTGCTACACGTGCAAAAGTAAAACTATTCATCATTTTTTTTGTATTATTCTTTTTTCCAGCACCGAGACTCTAGCCTTATTAACTCAGGTGAGGTTAATAAACTTATTGGATAAATGGGGGAATGTATTTTTAGTCTGATG
>JAHZND010002336.1:0-10837 GCA_027744115.1 Acrocyrtus sp. NNG-2020
GCCCCTCCCACTACAGATGGCTTTCCCGATTCTACCATTTCATTAAAAGTCATTTTCTCTCACTTAGTAAGGGTATGTGTGCATGTAACTGTTGAGCCTTAATTAACTACTCGTTTTTTTGCTTTGTCAACCCTATCTCGGGTACGAAAATGTTAGGATAAATGTGTGAAATTGAAAAGCTGGAGAAAAGTGATCTCAGTCTCTGCAGGCAGGCCTGCTACAAGTAGTGCTTTGCGCTGTAGTCGGTGCGGAAGTGCTCTAGTAGATTGAACATGCAGCATGCAAAAAGGCTTATCTGCAAAAAATGGACACAAAACATTATATCCACAGCGGTCTGTTAGTATTAGCAAAACAACATAACAGCTACGTTAGCAGTTTTCTTAAAAGTTACATTTTGTCACAGGAAACAGGAGCTGAGGCGCCCCTCTTTAGAGGAACATTTCGGATTCTGAACAGTCAACAGTCCAACTTTTTTTGCAAGGTCAAAATACATAGATCAGTTCTAGACTTGGGTCCGTTGTTGCGTTAGTTGACGCCACACACCACACCACGAACAGCTCAATCCATGTAAAGCTGAAGTTTTGGTTTTTTTTAGCTAACTACATAAATTAAATAGTTTTGTTGTTCCGCAGTCAAGAAGGTGGAATAGCACGATAGAAAATGTCTCATTATTACTCAAGCGTATTTACAAATCTTTAACTTGCAAGTTCCGGCTAATTTCTATGTGGAAGTGGGTGCCTTCAACAGCCACAACCAGGTCTATGTACAACATCCTTCGGAGGTTACTCAATAAATAGAAAATTGCGTTTGTGAAAACTTTGCAGCTGCTCGATTATTATACCATAAGAGGAAATTAAGGCGGAAACTATTCGCTTTATAATCGTTATAAATTAATTTTTTTAATTCAGGAAAGAGGAACTACTGGATTTACATTTAAATCCCATATTATTCAACTGCACAGGAGTGCTGTAGATCCTTGTGGAAGCTGCAAAAGAGATGATAGCGCACAAACTCTGGAAAATAAAAAAAAATTTATACACAAATATCCTAAAGTAATTAGGGCTCAGTCAGAGAATGGGATTATTGTTACTCGAATATTGTTATTCTATTAGATACCTACATAAGTGAGTTGCTCCATGTAAATGCAATGGCAATGGGGTATGTAATTATGTATGATAGGGAATGTTGTGGAATTTTCACTTCGAGAATATGTAATAGCCAAGGTCTGTTCCCACATCTGTGTCATACTAACATGTATAGTAGCTACACATTTTTGTGAGGGGTGAAAAGGAGCAAAAGGGTTTTATGTGATTACTACGAAGCAGATGAGGATGAGGAGATTGCTTATAACAATACTACACTTCTTCCCTGTAGCCTGTAGTGGAATGTGCTTCTCTTTACAAAATGTTTTAATACTTTTGTTCGCGAAGCGAAGTACAAAGTAATTATGCTGGGTACGTAAAAAGCAGTGGTTTTGTACAGCGTAAGGCATCCGAGAGTGAGATTATTACCAATTCAATATGAAAACATGCTAATTCATACTAATACTATTTCCAGCTTCAGATGCGGTTTTTGTACATTGCAGAAATCAGAGTACATAAAATGTAATATTATTGCAAGCTATTCCATATAGAGATATAGACTAGCGGCCAAATTGCGGAAAGTTAAATGGGCACGCGTCATGTAAAAATCATTTTACATGCATAAAAATAGCATTTATTTAGCATATTGCCCCATCGAGTTTTTTCACGAAATCAACTTTACTAATCACTAATGGTAATATGACGTAATAAAATTTTGTGCCTCTAACTGTTAGATTTAGTTAGGTATTGGATGTCTAGATGAACGGGTTAGCGAATAGGGCAATCTGAGATTGATGTGTAGATGAACCGGTTAACGAATAACTTCGGTGTCCGCTGGAGGGGTTCCTCCAAGTGAAACATGTGTTCTCTCTAACAAACATAGAAGCACATGTGAATTGCCACAGAAAGATTGTAGTATTTACCGACAACAGAACAACAGCGCAGCGTGAGCAAATTAAGTAATTAGGTAGTAAACAAACTACAGCTGAAGTTTAATTTAATAAAATAATGTTTAAATTTGTGTCTGAGATTGTCAATTTATAATCAGTACGCACTACACATATTGCGTTGAAAGTGCCTCGTACGTTATTATAATATTGGTTAGGTTAGCTAGGCTAACCTTAGGTTAGGTTGGTTAGGCTTGTGGAACACTGGGTAAATCTTAACTGACAACTCAAACAATGCGAGGGCTCCGTGGAATTAATGCCTTTTCCCAATATGGCAACATTTCGAAATTTCAACCAATTTCGTCTAGAAGGCTCCTTTTGTGTACATCTTGCAAGAGCGGAAGGAAGCCGACAGATGTCAAAGTGTTGATCAGAATGGAGTCAACTCGGACCCACGTTTCTGGAAGAAGGGAAAGTACTAGTGATACTGATTATGTTGTTACATCTTCTGGCGCCACTACTAGCAGCATTATAGCTGGCGAAGTCGAGAAGTTCGAAAGACTGTCAAGTGCATGGTGGGATCCTCTTGGTGGGATGAAGGAACTTCACTCCATGAACAGACTTAGGTAACATGTTACTGCTCATCGTGAATTTTTATTGTCACTTTTCGGTAAATGAATTAAGAAATAATTTATAAGAAACTTGCTTATTTACTTAGGGTGCCATTCATTAGAGATGGTTTGCTACAGTGCCGTGGAAAGCAAACCGATAATAAAGTTATTCCGAAGCCCCTCCAAGGTTACAACATTCTGGATATTGGCTGTGGTGGAGGGATTCTGTGCGAAGTTAGAAATGCACCTCATTTGATAAGTGTTTGACCGATTATTATGCTTCCAAACAGCCAACTAATTACTTTTTAATGGTTTACATCTAGCCGTTAGGAAGATTAGGAGCCACAGTCATTGGAATCGATCCTGGAAAGGAAAGCATATCCATAGCTGATAAGCACTTAACAGACGATCTCCGTAATAATGTTTCTTATCAATGTGCCACAATTGAGGAATTTGTGGAAGGGGGAAATGTTGAAAATTTTGATGCAGTTGTGATGTCAGAAGTCATTGAGCATGTGGATAATCCGCAAACATTTATAAAGAGTGCAGCAGAAGCCCTTAAAGTTAGATATATCTGAACACAAATTAATAATTTTAATGTTTTTGAGAAAACAATTTTATAATCATGGGTCTTATATAATCTTTTAGCCGAACGGATCATTGTTCCTGACGACTCTGAACAGAACGATGGAATCTTGGATGGGTGCAGTTGTGGCATGGGAGTATGTATTGAGAAAATTACCTGTTGGAACTCATGACTGGCGCAAGTTTCTGACCCCTACGGAGTGCGATAAACTCATGAAATCAAGTAAGTACATATATTGTACCGTAGGTACCAAAGTGTTATCTTTTTTAAAAGTTCCCCCTAAATAAAAAAGACAATCGTGAGGTGCGTACCTTACCATGGATAGAATGACAAAATAAATCTCAATTCAGTTTGCAAAATGCAATTATCTAATAAAGGTTTTTGTTAATTTTTGAATTTCGGTTTGTAGACGGACTGAGAACAGTTATCATTCATGGTATGAACTTTAATCCAATTAGTAACAGTTGGACGTGGTCAAGTCGGCGGGGAATAAATTATGCTATTCATGCTGTTAAGAACTAGTCATTAATAAGATTATAATTGCTTACGTGTTTGTGAAATTATATTTTTTAATAGGCTGCTCCACTGAGCTATTTGCACTGTGGTAGTAGGCCTAGTTGTTTGTAAAATTAAACAGTAAATTGATGCCTAAAGGAATCAAATAAAGATATATGAGTATATGTATATAGATATATAGATAGTTAATTTATTCACACAATTAGGATGTTGCTAGCGACACGTTATAGCATAACGCTAAAAAAAATTTGAAATGCTGCTTTGTTCAATGCATATTTTACATCAAAGTAACAGGACTTGTATTCTCATCTATTCCTCAGGAATAATAATAAGTCATTGGCTACTGTCGTATATTAGGTGTTACATGTGTAGGTAAATCAGCGGTAGCGGGTTCAAAAAGTCATAGAAAGATAATAAAGCTAAACTTTAATGCAACAAGGGGACGAAAGTGAGGCGCCGGCAACGGCAACAGTAACGAGAGATGAAGATGCCAGTCGACCAAGTACTACACTATCTCTTATGCCTCAGATGTCATCACCACCACCTTGGCCGGAGTGGTCGGATAGCTTCATTAATAATGATTCGTGGTATAGCGATGTTGTAAGTAACTATTTTATACAAGTAGTTACTTCATTCATAATCAACCACCTCTTTCCGCCTTTTCTTTGCTAATCCCCTTCCCTACACATTTTCCAATCATGAATTCTGTAGCCTGGCGCTGACCGTTTCGAGGAGAGTACTCTACCTACGAGGTCCCTGAATTTAAATATTTCTAACTGGATGCGAGTCGCCGACTTTTTGTCTGACCCGCCCGTTATTGTGAATGCGAATTCTTCAGTTCTCGACTTGATTACTCCCAACGCTCACCTATGCGAAAAGTCGGAACTGATTCGGTATATTTTGAGTGAAATATCCGAATTGTACGAGTACAGTCTGCAAAATAAGTTTGTGGAGTGTGAAGGAGAGGGTATCACATATGTTCCTAACTATGGCGAAAATGACAGAAGATGGACACCTTGGAGTCACATGTAATAAATAAATGCCTAGTCAAGTCAGCCATTAAAATTAAACCCAACTCTGCTTATCAAACTAAAGTCTAACTTAATAACCCCGAAAAAACAGATACAGTTGCTGCAAAGCTGGCGTTCGCGGACAAAAGCCCCAATATAATCCGAAAGGGAAGTACTACGTTCGGCTTTATTTTATGGCAAGTTTTCACTTGAAGCAAATTTAAGCAAAAACGTAAAAACCGTCAGGCGCATTTCCGACTGCCTGTAGAGTAATAAGTCATTCTTCTATTCCGTAGGGCACCTGGCGGCGAATAATTGTTGATGATCGAGTCCCCGTGCTGATGTCAGGTCACAGTGCCCTACCTCTAACCAGCAGTAAGGAGCTGTGGCCTATGCTATTGACAAAGGCATTACTGAAAGTAGCCGCAGTTACTTGGGACGGCTCCGACGGAAAGAAGTTCAGTGTAATTTCCGCCCTTACAGGATGGGTTTTTGAATGGATCGATAACTTGTACATATGCTATTTAATATCACCACATCTTTTAATTCTTTAGTATTCTCATGTTGCAAAAAATTAATCTTTTCTTGGGAATATTACTTCAGTGAAGGAGTTAACGAAGAAGATCTGTGGATGGACTTGAAGAACACACTCCCGAAATACTCGGATCCTAAACGAATTCCCTCGTGCTACACATTGTGCAAGCCCTGCAAGAAGAAATACGGCCCAGAGGAAGGAAGTGACACTTGGTGGATGCCGAAAGGAGTTACTCGGGTACAATCCAGTGAAGAAGTACAACTGTCCGAGAAGGAAGTTGAGTGTTTGAAGCACTCCGGGGAAGGGCTCTCTTCAATTATGGAAGTACAGTGGAAACGAATGTCACAGGCTCAAGGGAGCATAATTAAAGCAACGGAAAGCGCTCCAGGGATAACTGTGGATTCAGCAACAACGGGTCAAATTACCGATGAAAAAGTAAAAATGGCGAAAAGCAGAAAGCTAGGGAAAAGCCGTGCTCCAGGAGTGCTAGAGGATAATGCTAGCGATAAGAAATTGACAGGGAAGAAGAATGCTAAAAAGGGAAAGGAAGGAGCGCAGCCTCACGATAAGAAAGCTCAGCATAATAAGGAAACTGAGAAGACAGAAAAAGACGAGAAAAATGTTCCTTCCGGTCCCGAGCTGGATGAAGCAAAAAACCATGTATCAACCATTAAAATCGATGATGCTGAAGCCAAGAAACTTGGTGTTAAGAAAAACTGGAGTAAAATTAAGGACGTATGTAAGTGAGCCGGAAAGCATATTATGCCATATTCCAACGAAATTCTCGAAATTAAATAGATAATGGTATTTTGATTTATGCAGTGATGGGTACGTCGAAGGAGCATCTTGATCGGAGAAGTAAAAGTGTTCCGAAAGATATAGCAGCTATTGCTGACGTCCAAGAAGAAAGTGGGAGAAAGTCGGGGCTACAAATAAATAAAGTTAAGATCATTGTGCCATCCTTATCAGAAATTCTGTTTGGAGTTCAAAAGTACGCAGGGATGGACTACAAGACGATGATCGGAAACTGGGAAAATCTTTGCGGAAAGGACTCCCCAATTGCTTTGGTAGTGGTCTTGAAAACATTTCCTCACCCGGAAGGCAATGTTGATGCGAATGCACCGCAAATCCCGTCGTTTTTACAGCACCCCATTCAGCTTACAGAAATTAGAGATGCGCCTCTTTCCAGCATGGTAGGAGATCGACCTCAAACTCCACTTTGGAAGAGATTTAGGTGGAAAGCTTGGGCAATGAAGAAGGGGCTGATTCCAAGTAAAACGATGACTTATTTTTTTATTTTGCTAAAAGATTTGCCAGTTAATAGCGTCAACGTGGGCCTATTTTTATCAATTGCAGAGGAGCCGCCATCTAAGAAAAGCCACACTCGAGCCATTAAAGCAAAGACGCCCTTCGTCTTTAAAAGCGATTGGTACGAATCCGTGGCAGACGAGGGTGCAGCTCAGGAGCTACATATTGAAGGAGAAAAGTACGAAGAGATCCTAGGGGAGGCTGAGGATGACGACTTGGACGATTACATAATATATCCGGACAGTGGAAGTTTTGAGGACGTAGACCCAACTTCTAGAACTCCACGAGCCACGCAGAACGAAATAATTCCGAGTGGAAGTGGTCCCGGCCATGACGCCACCTCGCAGAAAAAACGGTCCCGTGCTTCCTCTGGAGACTCTGCTAATCATCGAAAGGAGTCTGGAAAAGCAGATAAGCCCAGAAAGAAAAGTGGAGAAAGTAGTGAGGGAAGACGTACAACTCGAACACCATCATCCTCACACATCTCCCCCACAGTGGTCCTACACGAAGGGGACGAAGTAAAGGGAGAGTCCTCGGAAGAAGTAGACGAAACTTTTAAACAAACTATTACGAAAACGGCGGAAAGTGAAAATCCAACTGCAGCCTGCGCGACAATCTGGTTTGAGTGTGGGGACATCGCGAAACATTTGCGGTAACTTGAAAAATTTTAGAGGACAGTACATTATCAAACGATCCATTTCTAATTGTCGTTTAATTTTTTGCTTGTAGGAAGTTTTGCAAGTTTTATACATCCCAGAGCATCTTTGGGTCTTGCTATAGTTTGAGAAGGGAACCTACTCAGTATACGCCCACAATAGACCCCGTATTCCAGGAGATACACTCCGAACTCCCCAAGTATCCTAACGTTATCGATGGATTTAAGCAGAAGAAAGGTTCATTCAATTATAACATTGAGTACGACCGATTCAAGTCCTACAGCGTCACCGACTACCACATCAATGAGAAGGAGGGAATTGACTCTGGATTTTATTTATGTAAAATACTTTTTATGACATTTTTAAATTCAACAGTCAAGGATTGAGAACGATTCAGTTTCACAGTTTCCAATTTTCACAGTTAGCGACTGCTACACGGAGCAAGAGCTCATTTTGACGGTAGACATACTCCAAGATCAGGCTCTTGGTAGCTTTGTGGAGGCCACCCAAAATCAAGTCGGAATTCTTACAGTGCCCCCTCGTTAGTAATATTTATGCAATTTAGCTGGCAATAACTGCAATTGGCTCTCAGCTAAAGTATTTAAGTTTCTCCGCAGCTACGCCAAATGTTGGAGATGGAGGTTCGGTGTCTGGGCCTTCAACTAACGAACCAGCTCGTACTTCTCGCGTCAGTTTCCTAACTTTGATAATGGAACCTTGGAACTGGAGGCAAGATCACTGCCGCTGTGAGCCATTAATTTCAGCTTCGATTGCGGACTATTGGATTACGCATATTCGGCTCCCACCTGGGTAAAACTGTTATTATTGCAGTAGTCAATTTGTTACAATATCCCCTAAAGTTTCCATTGTCAGATTTGAACTGAAGTTACTTGACATTTTCAGACGGAACACTTTCCGAATTTGGCTAATGCTCCCAAATCCAGCTGCTAATGATACGGCTGAAGAAGAACCAGGGGAAAGCGATGAGAAAGGAGGAAGAAAACACGCTACAACTCCATTTAGTGTTCGAATTATTTCCCAAACTCCGATCTACTTAGGAAGCCGAGTGGAAGTGCAAAATTATATGACAAATGATCCAGTACTGTTCCTCAAGCAAGCTGGTATGTAGCTGCAAAAATAATTTCTAAGACAAAAGCTCTTCTGAAACTTCCCCGCGTCGTATTTGTAATCTTTGAAATTTTTATTCGAAATTAAGAGAAATTGGCCAACGCTATATGGGGCGTATTCGCGTGCTTCGGCAGAAAACGACACGTTTTCCAGATTAGTCTTGAACACATGCGTCGTGCTTATTGTCCGGCTGCTTCCAGTCCGAAAATGATTGCCAAGTTTGCCCGAGGTGTTCATGAGACATTCGAGAACCTGTTTTTATCCCTAATCACGCAGCTAAATAACGGAGTCCTGGACAGGCTGATGCTCCTCACTTTGAGAGTGTTTTTTATAAATCCAAACGTAAGTCGGGGATTAATTAAAGCAATTTTAAAACGACTTATTTTTAAATCTGTTTATCCTTCCCTCTCCTGTGCAGATTGGGAGAAGCTTTACTCCACTGACAGGTCATCGAGGAAAGTCTGTTGACAAAGGTGTTTCCTCACACTTTCCTTTCCACAGCAAGTAGGTGTACTTTAAATATGTTCATAATTGTAAATATAATTGGGAGAAGCTTTACTCCACTGACAGGTCATCGAGGAAAGTCTGTTGACAAAGGTGTTTCCTCACACTTTCCTTTCCACAGCAAGTAGGTGTACTTTAAATATTTTCATAATTGTAAATATTTGTGATCTGCTTCTTGCAAAGGGCACCAAACATATTTTTTACTAAACATTTTGTAGGAAAGTAAAATGGGCTGCTGTTAACGCGGCAGTTACTATCCAAAAGTATTTCCGTGGCTGGAGGGTAATTTTTCTGAGAATCATTACATGCTTCCGTTTTGCAATTTTTTCAACCTTTAATCTTCAAAAATTATGAAAGAGTTAATTTTATGTAGGTAAGGCTTCTACTTAAAATGCGGAACAAGGAAGATCGCCACTTCAATAAGGTTGAGCATGGCATGAGAAGACTCGCTTTGCTCTTAGCGAAGGAAACTGAATCGACGTTTTCTCGCGAAGGTGGGCGTCCGAAAGATAGCGTGACTAATGCTGAAGAAAAGCCCTTTGAAGGTGGCCCAAGTGACGGTAAAATTACTCCAGCCATTCTACCAAGTCCTCCATATTGGGCGATCAACTTACTAAAGTGTGTAAATTATATGTAAAGTTTTTTTTACTTTGCCAAAGATGTACAATAATTATTGCACATTTTGATGATATTTAATTTTGGCAAAATGCAGACACACTATAAATCGACACCCGTGGCTAATCAATATTTACCCACATGTTGGCTGTGCTAATCATCAAGTTCGAATCCAGGAATTTGAGGGAGAGCTTCCATCTTGTGGGAGGGATTTCGCAAAATGCCCCTTCTTTAACAATGTCTTATTGTTACCTAAAGACTCGAAGGTTCCACTGGGGAGATTTTTCAGCTGTCTTTTTCCTTTTCTAACTTTGCAATATTTTTAGGAGTGCTTCTGTGAGATAGACCTTCAAGTTTATCCCTCAACTTCAATATATTTAAAAGTGAAAAACAATGACACTAAATTGCCATTGCCGCTCGTGAATAATCGGCTTTTCATCGGGAAGCTGGATCCTAATGTGAATGGCTACACTGTGAAATGCTACCGATGGCCAATTCCTATTATGGAAAAAGGACTGACTGACCGTGCCCCTTCAAACACCTGGAAACTCAGACTAATTACAGTGAATGGCTACACTGTGAAATGCTACCGATGGCCAATTCCTATTATGGAAAAAGGACTGACTGACCGTGCCCCTTCAAACACCTGGAAACTCAGACTAGTTACTCCGAGAATGCAAGAAGGACCATATTTTCAGTCAAATGGAGAGGTTCTGCGAGAGAGTTTTGTTACAGTTGAGGAAACTGTGCCGGAGATAACGGAAGAAACTGAAACGGAAGGGAGCAGTGAAGGGGAGGAAAATGTTAGTGTGTCGATGGCTGCGCCTGCAACCCCCAATTCCAATAGGGAATCTATTCGTGTGTCATTTTAACATGATCTGTGGTGATAATCACAAATGAACTGTTTCTCGCTTGGTGGAATATGAAAAGTAAAGTATAAAAGTTTAGCAAACATAAATAAACTTTTATTTTCTTGAGAATTATTTTATGTCACAGTTCACAGGTCACAAGTTAAGATTTCACAATGATCCATACAATGAAATGTTGAATTTATTTAATTTTTAAGCAGCTCATTGCTACTAATTAATTAAGTCTTCTTTGACTGCAGCTATTTAGTCTAGTTTTGCGATTCCTTTGAGTATCGTATCTAGTTTGAGATCTAGCTCGTTCATTTTGTTGTACATTTGCTGGACATTAAATTCCAGTCTGTTTAGTCGTTCTGAATCAGTTGCTGGACTATCCTCCTTTACAAACAGTTGGTGTTGGCCAATTAGTGAAATTTGGGAACCTTTACGGTAGTTGGCCAAACTTTTTTGGCGGAACCCTGTAGAGCTAAAGCTACCTCTGTTAGAGCGGCACTGCTTTGCTACGTTTGTCGCAGACTTTGTAGAAATCCACT
>JAHZND010002337.1:0-31570 GCA_027744115.1 Acrocyrtus sp. NNG-2020
GTAGGGGAAAAGGCTATTTTTTTTAAGTTTCTGTTGATTGACTCATTTCGATGCGCTGCACGAAATCGAAGTTGCTGTCTGGAAAGCAGCAAGAAAGCTATCAATGAATGGATTTCTAGTCTGCGAATGCATTTTCTAAAAACAAAGCTGCTCAGCTTTTTATACTAAAAATGAAAGGAAAAGGAGAGAAGAATGAAATGCTCTCTGTTTGCTGTGTACATTCCTCCTAGAAAAAAAACCTTTTTTGCTCTTCCTCTCCGCAGACAACAATCGTGTCGAGGCGAACGTCTCAGAAAATAAGCTTCCTACTGGGCTTATATTATTAAAGCCCTATAAAAAAGGGAAATGGGAAGAAATTGGGCTGAGAACACTGTTGAATGGGTTGCCGAAATTAAAAGACGGAGTTTGCAGCAAGCGGAATAAGATTGGCTTTCTGCAAATGTAAATATGTTTTTTAGGTTGTCGGTTGTCGTGTCGTAAAAATGTAATTGTAAACCAGAAAGTTAATACGGGAAGAGAAAAAAAAATAAGCATGTCACTTTCCACGTTCCAAGGAACATATAGCAAAAGTCAACATGCCTATCACTCCAAATCATTTTTGAAATGTTTGCTGTTTGCTCAATGCTCCCTCGCAAAATAAAATGGGATAGGATTCCGTTTTCTTTTATTGAAGTTAATCCCATCCCATCTATAGCTACCATCCATAACGTTTTTCAGTTAAGTGCATTTCCGAGAACTTTTCGTTTTCTCCTGAAAATGAAGAAGTTCTTTTACATGTCATAATTTTTTTTTCTCCAGAGGAAAAAAAATCTTATTAACTTAGACAGAAAGACAAATTATGGGCTGCTCACGTTGACTTTTATTTTCTTCATGGGAAGTAAGAGCTCTAGCTAATTATTTTGCTAGTGAGCAGTGAACTACGAAAAAAATTGAGACAAGTTATATCTACGATAAGATATTAAAAATGGAATTTTCCTGGAAAAGAGTTTTTTTGCTACTTGCTACAAGCATCGCCATAAGTAGTAGATGTGCAGCCAACCACGAAATAATATCTGGACAGTGACATTTGCAGAAAAAATGAGATCAAATGAAATACTTTTCCAATTTAAAAAGGTAGTAGGGAAGGTAAAAAGTGATCATCTGCTCTCTCTCTCCACTCTCCCTCCCGTGCAATTTTTCCATCCACATATTTCCGCAAACTTTCAGCATCGTCGTGAGCGGAGCGTCACCCTCATCACCAGCCGCTGGATTTGTGTGTACACAACAGGAAAGGAAAATGTTTGAGGAGGATTGCTGAATGAGCAAGACATTTAAGAAAAAGAGAGGACAGCACAATAGACAAGCTTCTTTCTTCTGACTTTGTCTGCTACACGCATAGCTCCACGGTGATTCGGCTATACTATACGCTCCTTTCCACTTTCTTCAGCTTCCATTAATGTCACATTGTATTTTCTTGGGAATATGGAACAATGGTTGGTGGAAAATTGGTTTTCGTTTCAATCTTTCCCATGCATGAAGCGACCAGGTTTTGGGAGAAAAGAAGAAAAAAAATCTGCTGCCGTGTGTATATGTCACCGATTGTGCATTATTGAAGTTGGGCGAAGAAGGAGGGAAAAAGCACTGGGTCAGAATTACCTTCCCGAGCCAGATGGCGATGAACGGCATTGACTAACCTTCTTGTGTGGTGGCTACTATTGGGTTGGCTTTGGCTACACTGTGCGAGGGAGCATTAAACGTGTAGACTGGGAAAAGGACAGAAATATATATATTTTTTATTGTATTAGAAGGAGAGTGCATATTTTGGCGGTGTCTGTGACGGCGATAGTAGTGCTCCTCTGTCGTCTTTTCTCTTCCTGATTGTTTTTCGTATTCTGCACATGGAGACAAAAGGAGAAAAGTTATGCATAAAAAGTGTATTCCGTGACTTTTCCTCACTTAATACGCTCTCCCTCCACACACGGCCAGCTTTTTCCTTCTGTTTCAGCTTCCAACTTAGCAAATTATGTCCAACAGATTGGGCGACAACCACAACGTCCCTGTGCCTCTTGTTCTAGCCGAATAATCGCTGTTTCCTCCGCTGGAAACTGGAAAATAAATGGAAGCGTTTGGTCGATTCTAGCCTGCTTCGCGGTGGGATGTGTGGTGGTGGCTGGATCGGAACTTAACTTTTCATTTAGCACGCTCTCCTCCTCCCTCGGCTTTAATACAGTCGTGTAGCTTCAGTTAAAAGTCACGGAAAGGAGACAGTGACGGACTTGTTCAAAATATTAGTTTGGCATGCCTAAAAGATAATAATGAGCTGGTCAGGCGGAAGCGTTCCAGTGAAGTTGGCAATTACCGGGATAGTCGGAAAACTCATCATAGCAGTTTGTCCTGTAAGGGGAGCAGAGCTAGCTAACTTTTGCGAGCAGCAACCAACACTTACTTCTTCCAACTGTCATTTTATAGAATGTTTTTGTCGTTTTTCACATCCTGAAATATATTTCAGCAATTTTCTCCCGATCCGACAAATATCGGATAATTTGGTGCTGCTCACGCTCAAATAAAGTATAAAACGAAAATTAAAATGGATCTCGGTTATAAAAGTTCCTCTTGGCACTCACATTCCAATTTTCAGCAGGATTCGCAGATTAAATAATATTGAGTGGATAACTTTTTGTAGGTGCCGCACCACTGGCTATAATCGGGTGCACATGACCGTCACAAAATAGACGTTCCTTATTCTCCTTCTTCTTCCAGAATATCAATTCATTTTTTTCCAAGTCAACTTGAGAAAAAATGTATTTTTTCTCCCAATCTCAATTCAAGTACCTGTTCCTTATTCCCACACACGCAATCGCAAAAACACAGCATCCCAGACAGATTTTTTGGGTCGCCACGTAAGCATTCCATTTCGTATTCAGAAGTAGCCCGGTTTTTTATATTTTTTTCTGCATTTTCACTACGCGTCATGAGCCAGTCTAAAGGGCAGACTACACGACAGTTTTAAAAAACTTGGTTTCGTACTAACTCACCAAAAAAAGAAAAAGTCTTATCTGCTGAGAGCGGCCGTACATCACCTCGCAAGTTTTTTTTATTCTGGGTTGGCGTTGCCAAAAAAAGAAACTTTTAAAAAAAAACTTTTTTACTACAAAAATGTAAAAAGAAATATGGAAGGAGTACCTTCCCCGTTCACAATTCTTCCTCCGTCTTCTACAGATGCATTAAGAAAATAAAAAAATTCCAGAAGAAAGTTGTGTGAGTGCATAAAGTCTCGCATCTTACGTAATTATGTATGTAACTGAAACTCGAGCAAAGCTACAACGTTATATTAATATTACCCGCGTTTTTTTACCCAGGCTGCTAAGTATTTTCACATATGTCCATACATTTATTTTTCCGCTTTTTACGTTTCCCCTCTTGAAAAAATAAGATGGTGGGGAGGACCTGTGGTATGGCGATGATGGCTCTAGTGCATTTTGCATGAGGGGCTTTGCGTTGTGAAACTTGACTATTTTTTTACATTCTCTTCTGGTTTCCCATTTCCACCTTTACATTCCACTACGAGACTTTTCGCTAAAGTAACATTTGCAATATTTACTCACACTTTAGGTACTAAATTAAACAAATTATGAAGTTAAAACTTAACCCGATTTTAAAACTCGGACAGCCGAAATTGCATTATCTATTTAGAGAGCTTTCCAAAAAGCGGTTAATAAATGGCGGAGAAGGAAAAGCAATTTTTTTTCCTGGAACGAGTTAAAAACCTAAGCAGCTTTGTAAAATGTTACACCAAATTTTTTTTACAACCGGTGAAAAAAAACTAAATTTGCCCCATTTCGATACTGTCTATTTAGGATACTGAAAAGTAGAAATTTGAGGAGCTTTCACTTGCTCTCCTCCATTTTACCCCCTTCCATATGCATTTTCGGCTGTAGGCAGTTTTTGTTGTGTGCGAGTAAAGACATTACCGTAAAGTTCTTTCTAGTGTTGTGCTTCGCTGAGGGGAAAGATCTTCTCAACTCGTTCGCTTTCTCCTCGCAACGGATCTCTCTCTTTTCTTTCTCCGTGCTCATGTTTTCCCAATATTTTAAATGAGCATTGGTTCTCCCAACACCACACCAATAGATATCCCATTTTTCTTCTCCGTAGCCATGCTCATGCACCATCATCTGAAAAAGGCTCTTCTCACAAGCTCCTAATGTTATTGCGAAGTGCTCCAGAAGTATGTATAATGTACCCACTATAAAATCTAATATGTAAGTATGTAGCAGCTCCACGGTTGCTCCTATCACTAGTCAGCTCTTTTTTTTTAGTAGCAGCGTTTCCATTCCAGAAACGTTTCTCCACCACCACTACCACTATACCACTTTCCAAAGTGGAGCGTGAACTTGTGCAAACGAGAGAAAGTAATCAGAGAAGAGACTATATGGTCGGGAAGTGCCGAGCCTCTCCGAGAATAGGAAGCACGGCAGAAAAAGCAGCTCTGGCATAGCAAGCTCCTTCAATACCTTGAGCAATTTTATGCAAGACGGAAACGGGATAAATAAGCATATCTTTCAGTGTAATGAAATACAGTGGAGAGAGATGTAAAAAAATCGCACAAGTAAAAATAAGGTGATTTGTGTACATAGTACATAATGCATGAATAAATGACGGCGTGCTAGACTATTTCATTACCCCTTTCAGATAAATTCCTCCAAAGGTAAAGCCCACTACTACCTAGCACTATGATGGCACTTGCTTCTAAATAGCTCTTCTCTTCTAACTATATATGTGCACTATAAAAATAAGGTAAAATAGGGGAAAAAAATATACGCACCCACTAGCCAACTCCATAATTCCGACATGGAGGAAGTGGAACTTTTGTACGTGCAGCTATGCATATGCATGCATACTATCCCTACACATCTTACATTGTTGTTCTTTAGGCTGTACTCCCTAAACATAATGAATTCAGCTCTAGTCAGTATTAGCTCCTTTTTTTTCTTCTGCATTAGTCTACTTAAAGGTTGGAATCTTCCCGTATAAAATTTATTTCGTAAAGGGGAAACTATGTATCTTGAGGGATTCCAAGCTCAAAAAAAAAATTTTCCGGAGAGCGAAAAACTTCACCGAGACGGAGGCTTACGTTTATAATGTAATAAAGGGAGCATAATGTGTCTGTGTGTAAGAGTGCATTGCTGGCTCGCTCAGTGTGCGAGTGGAAAGAAGCCCATTCTCCAGCCATTCTCTGTCAATAGCGGATATAGCTCTGAAAATGTACATGGAGTATATGGGTGGAAAAAGGATACTATTAAAGTGTTCCAGAGAGGACTCCCATTGCCAGCCAGATATAAAGCGAAAAACGATGCAGAAGGGCAGTTCGGTTTTGGTGGAAGTGGAAGTGGAATAGTGTATAAGGAGCGATTACGATAACTGTGTGCCTCTCTCTGCTGAACTGTATGGAAAATGGAAAGGAGGAAAAGTTTTTCACAGTTTTCTTTAATGTGGCACGTACACATACACAGTCATCACTATGCTTTCCCCTCCGTGTGTAGATATTGTTGGAGGAGCCTGTAAAAAAAGCAGTGGCGGTGGAGGTGGCAGTGGCAGTAGTGAGGCTAGGAGTAGAGTACGTTATTCTCTTCTCCCACCACCGATTGAGAGGAGATTTGAAGGAAGGTGAAAGCGTACTATTTCTGCTTTCTCTTTTCCTCTGACACTGAGGAAAAAAAATTTTCGGATAAAAAGCGTGTACTGGCACAGTCCAGGTAACATTTGTGCTCGAGTTGTCGGTGTGTGGAGAGAAAGGGAAAGAACAGAACACATCTGATACTTTCTCTCAGGTGCCCTTCCTGCCTCATTTCTAATACGGCTCTCACTTTCCAACAGTTTCTTTTTTTGTCTCCGCTTCCTCTCAAAAAATAATAATATTTTAGCAATCCTACTAAAAATATTATATATATTTTCCAGTGTAGCAAAATGCATTTAATATAGGTGGATACTTTTTTTATATTATTTTGAAAAAAAATTAATAATTTTTTTTTCCTCTGAGGGGAAAACTCAGTGCAAGTAGAAAAGCGGTTGTTATCCTTCTCCAGGAAAAGTTTTGTCCCGTGCAAGAATATTGCTGTACAGCTTGTTTTGCAACTCTCCAGAGCTACATTGTGCAGCTCTCATTGTAATAATAAAATCATTCTGAGAAAAAGTAGAGAGAGGAGGAAGAGGGTTGGGAAAAACGACAAGTAAAGTAAATACAGCACTCTGGCAAGCACCCCGACATGGAGAACAGCTAGCAGCTTCTTCCGTGTGTCATTTCATCGGAATCGTGTACCGTGAGTGAGCCAAAAAAATAGCTTCATATCGTAAAATACAGCACTCTGGCAAGCACCCCGACATGGAGAACAGCTAGCAGCTTCTTCCGTGTGTCATTTCATCGGAATCGTGTACCGTGAGTGAGCCAAAAAAAATAGCTTCATATCGTCTCCTTGTTGACGTTTTAAGCTGCTCTTTTCTCCTCTATACTCCAGCCATATCCTCTTTTTTCCAGTGTTATACACAAAAAAATACATCCAAAAAATAATATATAAGAAGGCTAAAAGAATAAAAATAAAAAAATTTCTCCCCTTTTTATATATATTTTTACTGGATTTTTCTTCGTTTTCCATTTTTATTCTCTGTTCGCTCGACACGACCACTGCTGAATCTCACATAATAAGGGAAAATCTAAAAAGAGAACTGATAAAAAAAGAAGAAGACGGAAAAGAGGAAGTGAGCAAACTTTGATTTTTTTCTCTTTGTTTATCCACACACGATTTGCATACGGCGCACATCCAACATTCCTTTTTTTCTTTTTTTTTGGTGGTGGTTTGCGGTAAAATAAGAGAAAAAATTTTTTTTCTCTTTGTTTATCCACACACGATTTGCATACGGCGCACATCCAACATTCCTTTTTTTCTTTTTTTTTGGTGGTGGTTTGCGGTAAAATAAGAGAAAAAAAAAGAGGAAAACCTGGGAAAAGCCATAAAAAAGCAATCTGCCGACTGAGAAGCCAGTATTTTTCGTACGTTTCCCTCTCGGATCTCCTTTTGCTTGTTCTAAAAAAACATCTTGATACGTGTGCTATCATTCTCGAGACTCAATTTATCTGCACAAAGGGAAAGGAGGAGCGGAGTATAAGAGCGGATGTGTCAACGACGACAATAGAATGAAAAAACATGACTGTGTTACCTTTCCAATCTAGTGACAGTCCTACTCTTTATCTGAGGGCAAATCTGGTATCTTCACTTTCGGATTTGTAAATGGTAAGTGAAAATAAATCAGGATATTGAGTGAGTTGATTATATCTTTCTGGGAAAAAGGGAAAAACAGCTTAGAAAAGGAGGAATGGAGGGGACATGGAGGAAATAATATATATATTTGTTTGCTGGGTGTCGAATGTGAAACGTGTGTGGTAGTAGTGGAAAAGGGCGAAAGAATACAAATTGGGCTTTGGCTTTGGATTGCACAACAAATTGCTGAATAATGAGTTTTCTTTCCAGTGCATTAGAATGCTTTTATTGTGGCAATTTTTGGAAAATGTGGGCTCGTATTGCGGGACTAATATTTCTCGTTTTAGTCGTTTCCTTGTTTGGCACTTTTGGCAGACAGGTGAAAAGTAACGGGCTATTATGGGGGAGGGAATGGAAATGGGAGAAAATCGAGATAAAAGAATGAAACAGTTTTGTACTCGTTAATACTCGCAGCAGCTCATTTAAAATTAAGCTTTTTTGCTGAAATGCTTAAAATGCGATTTCTTAGATTGTAGATGGACATGATAATAAGGGGAAAATGGGGGCTCGATTGGGAATTAAGAAGAACACTAGTTTAGGGAAAATTTAGAACTGGCTGAGGCAGTTAGCATAATTTTCTTGGGTAGGCATTGTGGCGGGAAAATTAGATCAGAAAGTTTAACTGGAAAGCAGGTTTTGGGGAGGTTTGAGGAAAATTTCATTACAGTTACAAGTTACAGCTGTCCTAAACCATTCAAATGTGGTAATGGGAATAAATGCAAATGGGAGTAAATGAGTTACGCAGAAATGAATGCTAATGCATGTGTTGGGAAAGTTGGACTTTTATGATATAATAGGCACATTTTTTTCAAAGGAAAAGAATGAGAATGCGTTAAATTTCAGCCCCAGTACATTTTAGCTCTTTTTCGCTGTCTATCAGCTCCAAACTTCAGTGACTTTTCCCACAATGAGAACATTAGCAGTTATATAGCAGTGGCAGTTTTTAGCTGGGAAAAGTTCTCTGGAAGACTGTTTCCGCTTCAAGGGAAAGACAATGGGTCCATTTTCAGATCAAATTACAAAGTTCCTATTTAGTTCCCATATAGTGCACCTTTCCTTCAGTTTTCTCCGGCATATGAAGTAGAAGGCCTACTACAATTTTGCGGCGTAGTATTATCGTAGCTCGTTTATCACGCATTTGCGAATTCTGACAGAATGATAACTATGACTTAGTGGTCACGCTGTCACTGTCACTGGAAACAAAATCCGTTTAGTTCCAGGCACTGCAAAGCACGAAAAGCACTACTCCAAACTCCCACTCATGCAATCCGAGCCGAGGCGATTCAAGGCCAGAGCTCTCAAGCCAAAGCTATAAGCATTGTTCAGATAGTCGTCCATCCGAAGCCGGAGCGTGGCTGATATGTGCATGATCCAATCATATGTTTTGGGCTGCTTGCATGTGTGCACAGATACAAATCAGCTAGGTTCACTTCACGTGCATTTGTATGGGTGATGGAGCTGTAATAACTGAAGTGAACGATGCATTTTTAGTTTTAGTTGTAGTAATTAGTACCATCGATCATTAGTGCTTTTAATTGCTTTTTGGAAGTCGCTAAAGTTGAGTTTAATTTCGTACTTTTTAAGGAAGTCTAAGAGCTAGGATTTAAAGTGGTGGTGGCATAAACGATAAAAGCCGGTTTTGTTGTTGTGGACTTAATTGATTTATAGAGCGTTTCGGAGGGATAACCTGGTGGAAAGTTGTAGTTAAAGTTAAACTATTTTCGGTTATTTATTAGTGCTTTGCAAAGATTTTTACATGTCTTTTCCTGCAATTAATAATGGTGAGTTAAATAAAATAACTGAAGACGAGCCGAGGAAAATACAGTTTGGAATGTTCCCAATATTATTTGCTTTTAAAGTTTAGAAAAGTATCAACAGGTACTAGGTAGAGTTGCGTTTAGAGATAGGAATGACATCTTAATTATTCCTCGTTAGGTTAAATGAGTTTTTGCGTAATTTGATATACCTATGCACAGCAGTAGTAATTTTTAATTCTGGAGTGTTACGGCCATTGTGAGTATATATTTTTTTTGTTTTGTTTGTTTTAACCCTTTCTAGGATGTAGGACTCAAGTAGGAATGAGAATCTTTTCGAAACTTATGCACCTGAAAATAAACCGACATAAAAACAAGCATGCAAAAACCGCCACGCCAACGTTAAACACAGAACGGTAGGGGGTAACGTACACAATTAACTCAGAAATGGCAGTTTAAACCTTGCTTAGGCAGAGCACTGAGACTTGACGCATAATTTTACTTTTAATATCCTGTCAGTCTTACTGCGTGGGTAGTTGAGTAAAACTTGGAAATTGTCCCGTCGGCCGTCAGGATTTTAATATTTGGTTGGCAAGTTTAGGTGGTGGAAACGGATATGGTTAGTGCCATTTCACATCAAATGTCAAAGTTATGCGTAAGCTACATTTTATACGATAAGACGGGAAACAAGTGACAATAGACTGACGTCATATCCACCTGGATAATAAATAGGCATGGCACATTTCATTTGATTGTATGCCTCGAAAAGCTGTACTTTTTTATCATATGTATTATGCAGTTTTCCAACGATTTAATAATTGCTCCTGCTGGCAAGTAGCCACATGATATACGCTAAATACGCGGAAAATTACTGCTTTAAGCAATTTTTAAAGCCACTCTAGCCTCACGTACGTTACCCCCAACAGTCCTATTTTCAGGCTGGAGAGT
Source organism: Acrocyrtus sp. NNG-2020 (assembly GCA_027744115.1). Classification (NCBI taxonomy): domain Eukaryota; kingdom Metazoa; phylum Arthropoda; class Collembola; order Entomobryomorpha; family Entomobryidae; genus Acrocyrtus; species Acrocyrtus sp. NNG-2020. Next base: position 9,995 of record JAHZND010002337.1, read on the forward strand.
CGTAATTATTCAAAGCTGTTCGACAATAGTACCTCAAAAACACAATAGTACCTCAAAAACTGCAATCATTCCACCGACAACCCCACCAGCAGTGAAAAGCATGGCGACCACCCCAATCGCTAATGATGGTAAATACTACAAACATTTTATAAACTACAAATATACTAAGATAGCTAATGACTAATATTAAGATAGGCGTTTAGCGCGTTTGACTTTTGATGGGATTCTTAGCTCAGCTTGAAAACATTTGATAGCTGCAGATGTGCTCTTAGGCACTTTTGTTTTGTTAGATCTTGCTTTTTCCGTTTTTGAAAATATTTTCGAATGTTATTAATAGAGACACTCCTGGCCAGCTGTAGAGCTTTTATTCCATCACTCACGAACGCCATTCCGAAGACGATGAACACTGTGACAGTGCTCATCGAGAAGCTGAAGGAGGCCGATAAGCTGTTAGTACTAGACGCAGATGCGCTTTTCTTAATTAACCAGAAACCGGAACTGATTAAAGGTTATCAGAAAGTCATTTTAACGCCGAACTCCGTGGAATTTTCTCGTCTCTGTACTGCCGTCTTGGGAGAGGAGGTAAAACCCGCTCCCTCAGCATCCGCTGAAAAAGTTCGCGAGCTTGCTATAGCCTTGGGTCACGTCACAATTTTACACAAAGGTGCTACCGATGTAGCTTCCAATGGAAGGCTAACTGTGTGTTGCGCTGGAGGTGGCTCTACGAGACGGTGCGGGGGTCAAGGAGATTTACTAGCGGGATCATTGTCCATCCTCTTTCACTGGGCAACAGGATTTGGTGACCGAGCTACAGCAGCTGCTCCTCCAGAACTGTTGGCTGTCTATGCTGCATGTCGGCTTACCAGGGAGTGCGCCAGACTCGCATATTCCCAGCATGGCAGATCAACCACAACAACCGATCTTGTTCGCCTTATACACCAAGCCTTTTCCTTCCTCTTTGGACCTTGACCGGGACATACGGCCACCACACTAGCACGTCTTAACATTCAAATGAGGAGGAGGAACAATGTCATAAACTTATGAAATAGAGCCCCCTTTTCGTTACCCTCTCTAGAGCTAGAACTTAATATCTATCAGTTTTACTTTCTCTTTATGTAGTCCGCCGAAAATTGGCTGCTATATGATACGCCCACTTATCAATGACAATCTATTACCATTCTTTTAGCTCGTTTATCAGATACGACTCCTTGTACGATATTATTGGGGCATTGTGAAAAAAAATTTGTAGCTCTCTCCTCCGAATCTACTTTACTTTGTTATTTTCCATACGGTTCTTAATTTGACTGTTATATCCTTCATGGGACTAAAAGGAGTGAGGCTAAAAAAAGCTGTAGCTGTGCGAAATTCTAAGAACTTAATATCTATCAGTTTTACTTTCTCTTTATGTAGTCCGCCGAAAATTGGCTGCTATATGATACGCCCACTTATCAATGACAATCTATTATCATTCTTTTAGCTCGTTTATCAGATACGACTCCTTCTACGATATTATTGGGGCATTGTGAAAAAAATTTGTAGCTCTCTCGTCCGAATCTACTTTACTTTGTTATTTTCCATACGGTTCTTAATTTGACTGTTACATCCTTCATGGGACTAAAAGGAGTGAGGCTAAAAAAAGCTGTAGCTGTGCGAAATTCTGATGAAGCTGTAGTATCGTTTATTAGACTCTTCATGTGATCATGTGATGTACTATGTCGTGATGTTGTGAACATTTTACAGCTGCAGCAGATTAAAAAATATTGTTTTTGTAGAGAGGAGGTGTCTGTGTTACTGCATAATGTGAGTTTAACTAGTTTTATAAAGGAAAAAAAAAGTTGAAAAAAAACGAAAATGAAAATTATCTCTAGCTTAAGTACGTTTAATATAAAAAAAGTTGTACTAAAATAGGATTTAAAAAGGATAACCATGTCTTCTTATAAAATGAACACCAGCTCGAAATAGTCGGGACTTGAGAGTGTATTTTACTATTAACTTCCTGAGTGAGACAGAAGTGCTAATGCAAAAGTCTGTAGCCTACTATCAGTAGTTTTCACTTAATAGCTTCCGTATATAAAAATCTATAATAAATTCCAAAGAAATCGTTGTGAAGGACTGTTCAACAATTAAATTCTAGAATAAAAAAAAGTTACCCATATACATTTTACGGACTTTACCAGTTTATAATGCCCCACATCATGCCCTGGAAAATCCAATTTGGCAATTTTAACATTATTTTTAGTATTCCTTTACTAATCTAGAGTTAATTGGTTTGTTCTGTGCATATAGCGATATAGCGATGTCGGAGATGACGATCGAAGGGGGAGTTAACTGCTTTTACGCCGATAATGTAATGAAAAAAATTACTGGCATTAATTTAGAGTTCTAATAAAGTATATTCTCATCAGAGGTGGCAAATGATACAATTCACGACATTATTACTACGAGAGTAGCTCGGTAAAGTTCAAATACAAAGAAGGAAAAAAAATTTCATGTCCCCATATAAAAATTTTTATGATAAGAACTACTTAAAACTTATAGCTAAAATAACAAACTACTCATAAGCATTTTTAAATCCACAAAACACGGGAAAAGAAAAAAGCTTCTGGAGGATTATAAACTCGACTATAAGAATCCAAATGGATAACTTTTGGATAATATTTCGCGTAGGTAAATTATTAACTTTTTTTGTTAGTGCCAACGAAAGAGAAAAAACAATTTTAGCAGGATTCCAAACGTAATATCGTGGGAACGATGGAAAGGAGTAATTTATTTAAAAGCGAATTTCGTTTTTTGGAAAGCAAGGCACTTTTATCGTAAGCAAGTTAAGTAAAAATGTATATAATAATGTACCTTTGTACCCTCCCTTTACATATATATTTCCGGACATGAGAAAGAAATTATAATTTATAATAGTATTAGACTAACTAGTTTTTCTGGCTCTGCGGACTGCGAACATGTTTGCTCTGATTTAATCTGCATCTGTTGACGAGTAATGGAAAAAAATAGTAGACTAGTGCCAACTTGACTTCTAATTTTTTTGGAGCAACGAGAACGAGTGTGGGTCCTTAAAAATTTCATTTCGCCAAGTAATGAAAATTTCGGATTGACCACACAATCATCCACTGGGCACAAGTGCGGAAGTTTTTTTTATATCCGGACTTTTTTTTAGCATTCCTCAAATTTCCGAGTTTTCAGCGAAGCTCAGTAAAAAAAAACAATTCCGCGTAGTGGAAAAGTATATAGGATGATGGTGCAGGAAACATGAAGGAAACAAAAACAAGCAGAATCATGATCATATTTTTTACTTGGTTTCCAACAGTATTCATTTCGGATTTCGGAGAGCTGTGGAAAAACTGGGTAGCTAATTAAATGCAGGTTTTTCCCCAAAAAAAACCGTTACGATTGCAGTTTTGGATAGGATCCTCCACTCTGATATATCTATATTTTTGGAGGGAGGATGAGCTCTGCACTCAAAGTCTAAACTATATTTATAGAAAGAACGTACACAAAGAGTAAAGCAGTTATTCATTACTTTCGTACATAAACTCCGGCTATAATGAGTAAAAAAGTAAGTTTAGAGAGGCAGTGGGGTAATGTAATATTAGTTGGGTAAGGATATGATAGGGTAACCTAAAACTGTATAAAAATTTTACTACGGTATAGTGTTCACTTACATAGCGTAAGGGTATTATTAACAGTAAGCAAGTATTTTTAGTGGATTCTTCTAGAAGTAAATCTCCCTCCTTCCTGATAGCGACTAAAATCCAAAAATGATACTGTGTGTGTACATGATCAAAATAGCTTTAGTCCAGCCAAATTGTTATGTATTAAATAGACGTGAATAAATTTGCATTCTTATTGTAATTTCCTCTTTGCGTTTTTGCGGGATTTTGCATTGCACAAAACAACCTGTGTGGAAGCATAGAAGGTATAAAATCTGGGGAACACAAACGTATAAATCTTCCGTGAAAACCACGACAAAATGGGGAAAGGAGGACTGACATGAGAGCACAGAGAGATTTGTCGAGTGGGGCAGTGCAGTGCATTAAGGTTTTGCAGATTACTGGAATTCCGAGTTTCCAGACTACCTGGATTTCCAAGGATGTCGAGATAGTGCTCCCTGTTTATCTAACCACTTACGGGGATATACATTTCCAAGTATTGCTGTGAAATGTGGAAAGTGGAGAGCAGAAATCGGGTGGGTATCTTTCCAGCATTTTCCAGAATCTCCCCTCATACAGGGAAATGCAATTAAATGTTTTTAGCAGAGAAAGAAAATGGGATGCCTACGGGAAAAAATCAATAACGCCACTTTTTTAAGCACTATCTCAATGAGTTTCCTCCAAACTGCAGTTATAGAGCTTTACCCGGAGAAAAAAGGTCACTCAGGACAAAATAAATGATTAAAGAAGACTTGCAATGGCCGTATTGAAATGCCAAGTCAAAAAAACTGATTTCCAATTCTGGCCCGACATCACTTTTTTTTCTTTTTGGCCGTGTAGTGATATTATATTCATGTGGCGGCGACCTCCCAGATTACTATATGAGCAAAAGATGAACTGCCCGTCACTGCCCCCATTTTGCATTTTACCACACATAATCATTTTCATTCGATGTCTGCAGCTTTTTTTATTAAAAAACAAACCAAAATGTTTTATTTAGCGCTGATGATAACGTAACATCTCTAAAAATAAGATAATGGAAGTACTACAGTTTACAATAAAATATTTAAATAAATGCATTAGTGTAAAGGACACAGTGATTGGCAGGTGCTCATTTTACATGCACTGCTTCATAAGTGTATCAAACGCAGTGTTTTAAAGCAGAAAAGGAGAAAACGGGAGATTGCTAAAATACTTGTAAATATTCATTGCTGTGGACCCCACGAAGACTAGGACTTCTCCCATTAATCAGCACGCACGACAACATCAGCTCTGTGGATGATGTGCTGCTGTGCTGTGGTATGTAGTTTTTAGTTTTTTTACACAATCAATATGACTCTACGCTTATACCTACTTCCTAAAAAATAAATTATAAACTCTCCGTTTATGAATAAAATGTGAGGACAGATGTCTGGTTTCCTCGCACCAAGAGGAATGGAGGCATATCCCTCGTTAGTGTTTCCAGCCAGGCCAAGTACAAGGGAGCGGAGACTATGCCCTTCCTCGGGACTGGAAGAGTCCTGCAGTGCAACAGAGCAAAAAAATGAAATTGGGACATTACTCAAAATGAATTTTTGAAGTTTTCATGTCGCGGAATTTATTTACATTCAAATTAGAGTTGGTGACCCATGTTAAGTTATTTTTGCACTTACATGACGATCAGATTGGATTTGGTGGAGTGCTCCAGTAAGAGCTCACGAAGGCGCAGATGGCGATTCGTCTTCTCCTTTAATGCCAAAAGTTCCGCGTCTCCAATTACGGTCTCAGGATGATCTGCAAAAGTATTTCAAAAATGTAGCTTGTTCATTTCCAACAAAAATTTCAGTTGTAAAAGTGGTTTTCTGCTGGGTAAGTTTTTTTTCGAGTTGGAAAATGGGAGAAAATCTACACGGTAGGTAGTCTTTTCAGAAAGTTCGGGTTTCGCTTTTAAAGTTTTATATTTTCTCGCGAAAAACTCCTTCCGCTGCAATGCTTTCCCATTAGTGGGACACCGATTTTTTTTTCGCCCCCGCCTCTCCCGCCACTCACTCTACTTATATGGGCAAGTTTGCAGCGCATAATTTCTGGCTGGGACGGGAAGGGAATGAGGGAGTGAAAGTGAAAATGAAGCACTTTCCCGAAGAGCTACCTAAAGTGGAAATTCCCGGTTTCTGGGGACGGCATTGCGCACTCTTTTTAGCTCAATAAAAAGTGTACTTCCATCTCACTAAAAACTGAAAGTGAGCAAGGTAATGGCCATTACAAAAGCTGCTATAGGGCTAAGCTATTAAAGCCCTTTTACTGCTTTACGATTGCCCGTGTTTCACTTTATCTGAGCAGATTAAAAGAAATGAGAGGAGACGTACCACTATCTTCCGGATCTCCTTTGAAGTCCTTAATGAGCCCATTGAAAAATGTTTTTGTGGTCTCCTCTGCCCTCTTCGTAATGTCAGGGATAATGGTCAGATCCGAGTATTCAATCCGGAACTTTGACAGCAGCCCAGCCATTCTGCGCACATCAATGAAAACAGAAATTGTCCGTAAATGAACTACATAAGCATAAAAGGCGCACTGCTCTTTGCCACCCTTTCCCCCTTTCACAATGGAGTCAAAGGTGATAAAAGCAGACAGCCCATCTTCCCTTATCATATCCTCCTCATCATTACTGTGTTCGACATTTCGAAGGAGAGAAATGGGATGAGTTGCAAAAACACATTTTTTATACAACTTTCATCTCAAGATAAGTGCAGAGCACGTAGGAGGAAGCAATTCGAAAAATGTACACAGCTCAGCTTGTCTTTTCCTTTGAAAAAATACTCAAAGAAGTTTATGCAGAGCACTCTCCCTCATCATTTTATTGACAAGGATCCATTGTCAGTTGCAGATCATTTCATTACTCTGCTTTTTTGAGAGATTTTTTTAAAAATAAACTTTCAAATAACAAAAAAATATATACAAAATCGAGACAAAGCTTTTTTCGATGAGGGGGAAGCAGAAAAAAATACAATTTTTTTTGTCTAGAGTCTAGAAATGAAAGAGAAAATGCGATTAATTTCTATTCTTCTTACCCACACAGCTCCTGTTCCATTTGATCCTTTTTGTTGGCGAGGGCGAAGACGCGGAGCTTGCAGGACTCCCAGTTTTTCCGGGTGCTCACAATATAAGGGAGAAGTAACGTGAGACCTGGAACAAATTAGACATTTCAGATTTACATCCACATCCAGTCCATCATCACAGAAAAGCTCTCTGATGGGATCTTCAGCAGCAATTTTTATTATTTGAGAGAAAGAGTAGCAGTTAAATTCAGCTTAGTTTGCTTTTCCCTTTTATTTCGCAAAAAAAATAATATCAAGTGAAAGCAGCCGAACTGAAAAGTTAGCAGAAATTCTAAAAAAGCTGTTGTTCGTCATTCGTTCTCTCCTGATAAGTATGCACTACATCGGCTAGACGAGACGAGGTGGATGGCTATGTCTCGTTGTATTTTCTGATTTTTTTTTCACAGGTAGCTCTCTCGCACTACAAATAATTTTTGGGGAGTTCACTCCTTTTCAACTTTTCAACTAATAATGACAAACAACTCAAAAGTGTCTTTTTTTCGAGAGAGGGAGAGAGGAAAAAAACTTCTTTGAAAGAGGAACTCTTTTTTTCCCTTACAAAAATATCTTTGATGCCTTTGCTCCGGTCCCCGTGTACGATATATATGGCATCCGCTCATGCATGAATTTTTGTATTTCGAAGCGCGGAAAGAAAAGCCACGTTTCTTACGTTCCCAGCATTTTGAATGAAGTGCGACTTCGTAAGTTTTCATTTTAATCTTTTAAGTCTTTCTCCCTCCAAGACTGACACATGCTAATAAGGGGATTTTTTTGGGAGTCTTCTTAATGAAAGAATGCAAACTGGAAAATATGCTTTGTCCTCACTCCCGACTACCAACTAGCACACCTTGGAAAGAGGTCGTTGCTCTGAGAAATGCAATTTTCAGTTGGGGAAATGAAGAAGACTCGTCTCCGAAAAAAAATTATATATTAATCCGAAATTAAAAGAGATATGAATGACGTGCGGAAGGTAAAATACATTTTCCAGAAATATTTTTCCACCTCGGAAATGTGAAATTCATGACTTGGTTAATAATAAAAAAGGAAAGTTTAAAAGGAAATTGAGGGAAAGTTGCAATTTTTTTCTATATTCTCAAGCTCGTTTATTTTGCATAGTTTGGAGTGAGCGGACAGAAAGAAATCTAGTTAATAGGTGCATTAAATCGGGCGTGACAGAATTAGAAATAGTATTTTTCCCTGTCTGTAATTTTCTGACACTATAACTCGTTGGAAATCAATAGCAGTAGATTTTCCAAAATTGAAAAGAAAGTCGATTGTCGGTTGACAATGCAAGGCTGATGGGTAGAATGGAAGCGCTCACTCGCTCAATTGCCCTTCGTGCATGTACTACATAAAACATGTGCAATTTCAGATTGCTCGTTGCTCTTGCCAGGTTCACTTGTCGGATTAGAGGAACATAGAAAAGGAACATGAATTCCAAACACTTTACCAAAAGGCACCTTTATTTTCCAGGAGCACGCAAACCCGAAAAAAAATATATTTTTTTTGTATCCGGACTATACATATGGCTGATAGTGAGCTGAAAGGAATTTTTTTTCCTCCGCATTTCTATGTGGAATACAGAACTAGATGAAAATAGTTCAATATATTTATGAGACTCTATGAAAAAAAACTCTAAAATTGAGATTTACTCGAATTCTTCCCTTCTGGATTGCGTTTCGAAAAGAAGTTGTTAGATAAAACTAGCACACATCACACACGGCAGGGCACTTAACTCTTCAATTTATTCGTGCAAGTTACAAAGGCCCACCCCAGGTCATCCGAAAAAAAACTTGTCTTTTGTTATGTGTTTCCTTTCCTCAAATCCATTTCTGTTTTCATTATGTAGTCTTCTGCATTTCTTTTGTGAGTTTCCTTTTTCCCTTTCTCCCAAATATGTAATTTTGGCTTTTCCAAATGGAAAAAAAACGCACACAAAGGCACGTAGCTAGTACATTGCTTTGATGCAAAAAAAACCTCCAAAAAATGACGTGAGCTCGAGGCACTTTCTATATATTCGGCTCCCTTTCTACCTCCCCATTATTAATAGGAATGGCGGGATAAATCTATAAATTCAACTGCTCTCCTTTTTAATGAAACTCTTCTCCGTAACATTATGCAAGGGATATGTTAACAGGATTTTTTTTTCGAGTCATCTTAGTCACCTCAAATAATAAAAAATGTGTTCATTGAGCGGCAAAACCGGACCACAACAGCTAAACCCGAAAAAAAAGTTTTTGAGGAGCACCGAGCACGAACATAGTGGCCACATGCTGGGGAAAAAGGCTTTTCCCCGAAATGCTACTACTTTCCCACCCAGAAAAANAAACCCGAAAAAAAAGTTTTTGAGGAGCACCGAGCACGAACATAGTGGCCACATGCTGGGGAAAAAGGCTTTTCCCCGAAATGCTACTACTTTCCCACCCAGAAAAAAATTCTTTTCTCTTCGCTATCTCATTCAATCCATAAACATGCCAGAGAGGATCCCCAAAACTGCACTCTGCCCAATGTTTCGGACTATCCACCTTGATTTGCCAAATTGCCTTGTTTCCCGTGCCACTCTGCAAAAATAGGTGAATAAAGCAGAGCATCTCGCTAAAAGTTGCCCATTTCGTTTGTTTTGCATTATCGGAAAATGCTGGATAGTTAATAGCAGTGTACTTTGGATTTTGCTCTGATTTCTATTTTAGCCCGGATTTTCAAAGGATCACATCCTTAACAAGGTAAACTGCTCCGGAGAATACTCCAACTTTGCAAAATTGTTTTTAGTCATTAGTAGACTGGGAACAGTAAACAAGTTGGATTTTTATGTAATTATGAGATGATAATGGGAAAGCACTTCGGGATAATATTATTATTTTAGAGAGGATCCCCAAAACTGCACTCTGCCCAATGTTTCGGACTATCCACCTTGATTTGCCAAATTGCCTTGTTTCCCGTGCCACTCTGCAAAAATAGGTGAGTAAAAGCAGAGCTACTCGCTGAAAGTTGCCCATTTCGTTTGTTTTGCATTATCGGAAAATGCTGGGTAGTTAATAGCAGTGTTATTTTGGATTTTGCTCTGATTTCTATTTTAGCCCGTATTTTCAAAGGATCACAGGATCCTTAACAAGGTAAACTGCTCCAACTTTGCAAAATTGTTTTTAGTCATTAGTAGATTGGGAACAGTAAACAAGTTGGATTTTTATGTAATTATGAGATGATAATGGGAAAGCACTTCGGGATAATATTATTATTTTTCTTTTCCCACGCTAATCCAATAACTTTCGGGAGTAATTTCCCCGCTGAAAAGTGAAACGCTCATGACACCTGACAGGGAAAAAGTAATGTTGGGAGCTAACCTCCATCATCGTACAGCCACCAGACATCAATGGTTCCTTCCTTCTGCTTGGTATGGAACATTGAGAGATTCTCAACAATGTCCTTCGGCAACTCGGATCCGTCAGGACCTCTGAAAATAAACGTCGAAAAATATAAACATCAAATTCATTTAGTCAACCTCCCTTAGCAATTAGCGCGCACTGTAAAACTCTGAAAATGGGAAAAAGGGTAGAGCCATTATAAATACCACCGCAGTGGAATATTCCGCCTTTGACTTTGCTCCCGCCGATTCCCAATCCCACTCATGTGGAAATGGTTTTTAGTTGAATGGGCTTAGTGCACAGAGCAGTTTGAACCGTCGTAAAACACATTAACTTTAAATTTACACGCTTTGCATTCAGTGCTCACTCCCGCGTGCTGGAAGTGGGAGTGGGAGATAGCAGTTGATGAAAACGAGTATTTTCTCTCATTAGGCCGTTATTACAAACTCGTTTGCACAATTGCTTTCCACTTTCGGAGCATACGTTATAATAGCTCTGCTCCATCTCTATCAACGGAAGTTGCTTTCACCTCCCCTCCAAAAAAATTATTATATTTTTTGTTTCTCTTTCTCTTCCACTCCCACTTGAAATGCGCAATTACACTTAAAAGCTCAAGAATGAAATCTTCCCTGCGAGGAATATAAAAGGGAGCTCTATTTTAGCAGATATATTTTTTTACCTGTAGATTCCCGTAACGCTGCTAAGATCATCCGCAGACTTGTTCCGCTTCTTGCCGAATTTCAACTTGCTCTCATTCTGCAGCTGCATCTGCTTCCTTGGCATTTGGGGCGTTCTGAACTCGGTAACAATATCGGGATCCATGTCTAGCGCTTCATTATCATATCCGAGGCTTGTGGCTGAACCGACTGAAGTTAATCCGGGTACGTCCCTCCTCATTTCGGTGCTTAATGGGCTAGTGTAATGGGAGCAGTTGAATCCACCTTTCACGCGCAGAATTCCGATTGCCATGTAATTGTCTAGCGCCTCGCTGCAAAATTGGAAAATTCTTTAAGTTAGCAACTTAAAAAATTGGGCCGTATTTTTAGCCACAGCAGGTACACACTCTTCTCCTCCAAAAAATAAAAAAAAACTTTTTTTCCCTAAAAAAATCTATACTAAAGCCCTCAACTTTTTTTCTCCTAACAACTTTCCCTCTTCCATTTTATTTATAATACGATTAGCATCCTCTTGGCTTTGCAACGCCAATCCGGTTTTTCTTCCGAGTCCCAATAAAATGTCATCTTTATTCAGTCAGGAAAAGTTTCAGACTAAATAATCAGGCACTTATAAATACTTGCATAGTTCGCTTAAATTGGAAAGGAGATAAGCGTGGAGCAGTGAGATAGTTCGGCATCCCTCTAATGGGAATTTTCCGTAGTGTCGTGGCCCACTACACAACAAAAATATATAGCCGGTCGTATACCATACTCTAAGCCCCACACGAGGATCACATCTAGATCGAGTCGTGACAGCACTAGCAATACTGGGCAAAAAAAAAAGTTGACTCCAGCTGCTATCTTCCACATTTTTTTTCCTTGTAGAAGCAAAAAAAAACTTTTTTTTCGAAAGCAATGCAATCTCGAGGAAAATGCTTTGTTAGACTTTTATGAAGGAGTATACTGCTTATGATATATGAGTGAAAGCAGATTAGGCACACAACCGATTCTTACGGGAGGAAAAACGGGGAAATGGTTGTTAAAAGAAGACAACTAAAAAAGGCAAGATGATGACGCTACACTCTTTTCTTTTCTGAAGGTGGAGGTGGAGGTAGGGGCTGTGTGAGAAGAGAAAAAAAGTTTTTTTACTGGGGCCTAGCTCAGCGAAAAATAACTTTTAAACCACTACAAATTGGTAGGATGGGAAATAAGTAGGGCCGGTCCTGTTATCAAGGTAGCGGGATCCGACAACGACACAATAACAATTTTATAGGTGAGCCACACTGAAGCCAAAGCCAACATTATTTTTGCCGATATCCATAAAAAAAGAGTTGGGCTAGTGTGCTCTGCGGCGGTATAATAGGAGGGAAGCATGTATGATGAAAATATCTTTTAAAAAAAAGTTGGGAACGAAATTTTTTTTGGTCAAACGCCGCCATTACACGATGGGCAGAGTAGAAATATTTTTGATACTTGGCAGTTTTTTAAACCATTTTTTGGAGAAAATTTTTTAAGGAAAAAAAAGTGAATCATCAGCGGTGTGAACGGTGAGAAGATGGGTAAAGAGGGAGGAAGCTCGTAGAAATAAATAATATACTAACTGCAAAACGGTGAAGTATTCTTGAACTTCTTGGCGAGGGCAAGTCTGCCAATAGAGGGAAGAAGCTCGTAGAAATAAATAATATACTAACTGCAAAACGGTGAAGTATTCTTGAACTTCTTGGCGAGGGCAAGTCTGCCAATTTTCCTTGAATCCCATGAGCAAAATATTGGGGGCAAGTTTTCCAATTCCCGAATGTTGGATGAGCGTCTGGGCACCTTCATCAAAGCTACAGTTGTCGACGAGCACGTAGAAAGCTTTCACTTTACGAAGCTGCATCCAGTCGTAGCCGCTCTCAATGATGGCCTTCCGAGCTCGTGGGGCTTGACGCTCTTTCAGAATGTGTCCACACATTAGGAGGGAGTGCTTCTTGGTGAGCAAATAGCAAAAGTCGACTAGCGCCGGTCGATGAGATGGCTCTCCTGCACGAAACAATAAATAAACAATAGAGGATGGGAGCGTGATTGAGTTGTCTAAAGTCAATTGGTTGTAGCTGGAGACAAAAAACGAATTTTTTTCCTTCCAAGTAATATACTATATATATAAGTGATGTTAACTACATCGCACCACCACCACCACCACCCTTGTCTAAACAGCTTTTTTCTGGTCAATTTCTAACTTTTTTATGAGCGGGTATCTTATCACACCCATTTTCCCTCTACAAACCGTGCATTTTATTTTTTTTACCTTACCTGTAAGACAGAGTATTTGAGGTCGGTAGTTTTTAACGTGCTCCTTCGTGGTTGCCAACTTTTCGAGAGCGTTTAGCGCATCACTGTAATTCTGCGCTTGGGCTGACGTCCCCCAGTTAAGATCTACGAGGGAAAAAAGCTAATTTATTTTTATTGTCGCTTGAAACGCTCTTGCGTGAAAGTTGCCGAGTTTATACTACTTTAATATAAAAAAACCTTCCAACTTTTTCCCTTTACTTTTTTATATGGAAAAAGGAAAAAAACTTAAAATGGGAAAAGAAGGTTTTTTCATGTCTTTGGTTTTTTCATTAAGGGAACACTCATTTTTACGAAGCCACTCTGTTTTATTCAGAGGATGAGGAAAGAGTACAAAATCAATAGAGTATATTTGCCTTACCTGGCTTCCTATAAATGACAACGGCGAAAAGGACAGCGACACACCCGATGGAAACGAGCGCTGTGACCCAGCTCATTAAAAACATCACAGCGACGCATAAAATTGCTCCAATTAAACTTAGCCAAGTGTTGTAATACTACAAAGGGGATATAACACCGCGAAAAAAATGAACTTATTGTTAGCTTTTTTTAAGCTCTGCTGCACAAAGCATAAAAATGGATAAATATAAAAAAAGGGATAAATAAAAAAACGCTTTCTCCGCTTCCGCTACTTCAGCGTGAACCTTTATTTTTTATATGGCTGGTGCAGATATAAAAAAAGCGATTTAAAAAAAAGACAAAAAGCTGTGCAGTCAGACACAGTAAAACAATGCTTGAGCTTAGCTGAGCAATAAAAAAAGGGTAGTAAATAATGGCATTTTTGTGTTTTCTTTGAAAAGCGTATTTTATTTACAGCTTTACCTTAAACGTTGGTCTCCAGCCTAGCGGCTTCACGAGAGCGGCGTGGAACGTACAGAAGTTGAGAAGTGCGTAGGTAGCCATGAAAAAGTTGGAGATAAGTGGGGCTATAGCGTTCAAGTCGGCTGGGTAGGTTGACAAAGGTCCCACATGGTATAAATTAGGGAAAACGAGAATAATAAAAAAGAGCAATAAATATAAACCCAGCAAACCATGTATAATGGAGGATATTTAGCGAGCAGGTCATTATCTATCAAAATCATTTTCAAATGTTGCTCTCCCACAAATAAGCCTTGTAATAGGTGTACGGAGAGAAATAGAGAAAAAAAAGTTGTCGCCTTTCCCAATACACTCTCTCCCAAGTTTACTGTTAGGTAATCTGGCTGTAAGCTAAGCCACCTACTCATTTTTTTCGGAGGATGGAGTGAAAGTGAAGATAAAACTTATAATTAACTGGGCTCTTTCATGTCCCCCCAGCTAATTAATGAGGAAATGCACGGATAATTTATCTACGTGAAATATTGTGATGGAAAAAAAACATAAATGTGAAGTGCTAGGAGTATAGTCTCCATTCTTGTCCTGACATAATCTAGCTTGTTTTCTGTGACTGAAAAAAATGATTTCAGCCTTTGATTTAAAATTATTGCGAAATTCTTGCAATAATAATAATAATACATTTTTTGAAAGGAAACGGAACCATTACGCTTCCGAGGGATTCTCTCCCATTTCGTCGGGATATTGCTTTTTGTCTTCTGTTTCTCAGAGGAAGGTTGCTAACTCCCATTTTTTCCATTACTTTAAATGGAAGAAATCAGAAGGAACTGCGACAAAAGGAAAATATACGTATGGGGGAATAGCGGATCCCTACCTACATGGATTTTCCCCCTTTTTGATAAGGGGAAATGGAATCCGTCTGCCCACACACGAGAATATCAGAAATCCTTCGTGCATTACAATTTCCGGCGGTTCTTTAGCAGACGAAATCTTGGCAAAAAATGTGAAACGTAAAACGAGTTGGTCGTAACGAAAAGAAAGGATTGTGAATTGTGAGCGCATATCACCATCACACAGTTCGCACACCGCTCCCTTTTATTTCGGTTGCTACTACTCCTTTGTAAATATAATAATGATATTGTGGAGCCTCCCGAAGTATTTTATCGCATAAATCAGAGAGAGCAGGCAAATTGGCACAATCGCAAAACTCTCCAGTGAAAGTAGATGTACGTGCTGGATAAAAAAATTGTGGGATATCAGTGGCTTTTTTATCGCAAAAAAGAAGAAAAAATATTATATTGTAAAAAGGAACGTAAAATTTTTAATTTATGCCTACGTCTAATTTATCGTCCTGATAAATTCCAGCTACGAAAAAGGCTTACTAGACTAAGAGAGTTTTTAGTGGAATTTTTTTTTTGAAAAAGGAGCAATTTTCCCATCCATACAATGGGATATGAGTGGCGTGGGACGCATTTTGAGATTGAGATCCGGCACAAATTTCTTGCTTTTTTCCGTAAAAATTGTCTAGGCACGGTTGGACTAGGTATTAGCGTATAATCTGGTGTAGGAGAGCTGCTGATGTAGTTAATCTCTGCAATTTAATGCCGTTGTCTGACAGAATGGGATTAGTAGTTGAGTTATAAATGGAGGGATGGGGAGCTCAGCATACAAGCTAAATTTCACGGAATCTGGCAGAGTGCATATTTTTTTGGAGAAAAATGACAAATTGCATAAGGGGAAAATATTGGACGGGAGCTGGAAATTCATTTGGTTGTAATATAGTCACCACTTTGAGTAATGCTATTTGAGCGACATGGAAAGAAAGTTGGGTGCTGAGAGCTATGAGTGAGTCAAATGTAATTTGTGTTTTGTGATGATTGGGGAAAATGGAATCGTCTAGAAAAAAAATATTGTGGGGAGAGCAGGAGTTGTACAGGAAAAGTGGAAAGTTAGTGGGAATTGGATTATGGATATGGATATTTCCGTAGTTTGGAGAGAGTAGGAAAATTGATAAATTGAGTAGCATTAACTTCGGGCGATAATCTCGTTTCTTCACATTCCATTTATGAGCTTGGGGCTGGAATGGAAAAATGGTTTATGGTGGGGGACCATCGGCGAAAAAAAATAAGTGGTGGAAGGAGAGAGTAAAGAGTGCAAACGGAAAATGGGAATTTGCAGACTGTACCTATCAGGATGAATATGAGGGCGATGACAAATCCAATCGCGTAGGACCAATACGGGTCATCTGCCTTCCCATAACCAACTCCGAAGTTGGACATGTACGGATACACTTTATCCTTGCACAGCGCCTGGAATGTTTTAGGTCCGGAGACGAGGCACGACAAAGCAGAGGAGAGTGTGGCGGCGAAGCACCCAGCGTAAATTATTGGTCCGAATGCAGACATCAGCCCCATAACCTAGATAAAAATATATAAAAAACGTAAAAAAGTCGTTGCGATGTACCTACACCTTATTTTTCGCTAGCCTAGAGCACTTCTCCACTCTCTGGAAAGTTTACTTAAAATTGGGAAAAAGTGGCTGAAGGCTGAAAAGAGGAAAGACGCTTTTCCACTGCCAAACACGTATTTGTGGGGAAGCCAATAAAATATTTGTGTTTGGATGATTACTGGAAAAGTGGAAAATATAATTTTCCAGATTACTGGCTTAAACCGTATTTTGGAAAAATTCGGAGAGGTTATCCTCATCCTTGCTGAGAATTTTTTGGTATTTCATTTCGGGGTGGAAATTATTAATAGCGTGTTTTTATCGCGATCCTCTCCTGATTTTAAAAATAAGCTACATATTTAGTCGGTGGATTTATATTTTTTACCTGGTAGTCATTGTATAGACCCCATTTGCACTCTCTGTCCGAGCAGTTGGCAAATGACCAGTCATCTATTTCCGTAACGTTTCCGGATGCATCCCGGAGTGTTCCAGCCCCGGCGAGGATGGCGAACACGGCGTATGATCCAGATGTTATAAAAATTGCCAGTAATGTTCCCTTTGGAATTGCTTCTCCAGGGTCCTACACAACACACACAAGCTCATGAGATGGAGAGCGGGACATAGAACGGGAAGAAGGGATCTCGGGACAAGGTAAAAAGTTAATGTACAACAACAGCTTCCTCAGTAATAGTGCATAAATTAGGTTTCCTTTTTTTCCTCTCCAACCAAGAAAGTCAGGGATAATCTATGTGCGAGAGGAGCAGATTAGTCTTGCGAAGAGAAGGAAAAACAAAAAATAAAGTTGCATAGTGCTACTGCTGCTGTTGCTGCACACTCTCTTCTTCCTATCTGAATGGATTCACCTCTTCATGAATGGATTCAGATATGAACAAAGATTACTTTTAAATCTCCAGAGATACTCGCACCAGCCTGGATTCCTGCCACTGCCGGGAAGAAAATGGAAAACACCGAGAAGAAGTCTTGCTCAACTCCTTCGCTGAACTGATAACCCCCTCCTAAGTTTTGCACGAGCAGAGTTCCTGTAAAATGAATGGGGTAACGGAGAAAAAAATCAGTTTTCTTTCTTTTTATCTTACAATCAGAGGAATAAGGTGGAGAAAACGTTGGAAAGAAGACCAGTTCATTACCACTCACTCTTCCTGATCTAATCAGAAAGTGGAGGGGAACTGCTCAAGGTCCGCGAAATAATAAATGTGCCGAGTAGTCAAAAAAAATATTATTAGCAAAACTACCGTTTAGGCCGATCCAGCCCCTCGAAAAAGAAAGATCGTCGAGTGGTCCTATGAAAGCCCCGATGACGAAGTCAACCATTGCCACCAGCAAAATAATTAGGAGGACCACTTGCGCCTGTTAAGATTTTGAGAAAAAAATTCATTTAACAACTCATACATATTTCATATTACATAGTAGCCTCCTGACTGATTGTCTGGCTTGGAGGAAATAACAAGCCAGAAAAATTTCATGGGATTGAGAGGACTAGAAAGGAAAATATATTTACTTATAATTTATAGTACTCCAACTAAAGTTATAATACCAGGCTGGCAGTGGGTGAAGCAAAAAAAAGTTAATTAATTTAAAAAGTTCTTGTCGTTGACTGATTTCCGATGTCTTGCAAAATACTCTCAACCTACACCGGAACAAGGAGCACGCTGGAATTGGAGTTAGTCCCCGCAGACTTAATATTTTACAACTGAGCTGGGAGCCAAGACTCCAAACTTAATTCAATTTCACAAAACTCTATCCTCCACTCCACCACCACTATTATCAGCTATTACTAGTACCAGTAGCAAGTACTACTTTCCCCTAACAAAAGAAATTATCCACATATATTTTAACGAAGCATCATAACAAACAGATTCGATTATTCTGCTGTAAAAAAAAGTTCCCAGCCTCTTTTATTTTTCCTTGCCCTACGAACCATTTTTAATCTGTTGAATTCCATTCTCCTTCTCTTTTTCCATCCACCGATTTTCATAAATCAGCTCGCCCTCACTCTCACTACCCATGTATGTAATGTACTTAATAAAAGGAAAAAAACGTGCTAATAAATATCTCGTATTAAAGAGAAAGCCCAGCAGCAGTGCAAAAAAAACAATGCGTAATCAGCAAAATTACTTTTTCTTTTTCTTCAGCTTTTTGTTCATTATTCCCCTTCCATTATCGGAGTTGTTCTCTGGAACACGGCCAAACATAGAAGCATAGCTCTGAGAATATTTCTTTTTTAGGAGGAAAAGCAAAATATTGTAAAGGCAGCAACACAAAAAAAAATCTTGCCCAAATCTGGCAAAGCGCAATACAACAACAGGAAAAGCTCTGCTCTTTCTCAACCTCTCCAGCACTGATTTTTTTACGCTGTTTCCTGTCAATACTCCGCACACAAGTTCAGTTCGATTCGGAGTATTAGGTACTTAAGAATTTTTTTTTCTTCTGCTTGCATCAATGGCCCTATTGTTTTTAGTAGTGGAAGGTAAAAAATTATCATTTTCCCCCGGAATATATTTTTTTCTGTTTTTAAGTAAATTGCCCCGCATCGAATATATATTTTTTTCGCTTTTAATTGGCTACAATTTTCTCCAAGTGCACTTAACACATTTCCTTAAAAAGGAGCTCATGCATGAGTAATGTCGTGTACAGCTTTGATTTCATTCCGGGAGATATACTGTAAAAGGATTAACATTTTTTCCTAATTTTGGAAACACGAAACAGCCGAGCTCTATGCACTTGATCTCTCCTTCACTCCTATTCAGTGTCCTCATGTGCCACACATTTCTCCAGATCTGGCAACTAGCAATTCAGCATCCAGCTGAAACGCAATTCCATGTCTTTTGTTATTAAACCTCTCAGTTTTCAATACATCTCGGGATTAAGCAAGCATGAAACTTTCATCTGGGACACAGTAGGAGAGAGCTTTTTTCCAGCTTGCCACTAGAAAACGGGAAAATCCCTGTAAAATGGCAAATGGCCTTAATACGAGTACAACTCGAATTTATTATATTTTTTTTCTTCTCTTGTTCCCTCCAAAAAACACGAGCGTTTTAATCTAGTGTACAGCAGCAAAGGCGAAAACTATTAGCAATTAAAATTTTGGGCTGTTGTACATTTTTTCTCTCGGTTCGACTACAATCTGCAAGCGGTGGCGAAATGTAATTTGAGAGGAGCTCTATTTTACTTTTATTACGCGGAATTAAGCTAAATAGCAGCTTAAAGGTGCTGATACGAGCATATTTAGAGTTGCTTGGGTGGAGCAAGAGCAAGAGCCGTACTAGACTCTGTGTAAGTTTGGTTTTTTTCATTGTGTACTAATAAAAGAAAATTGTAGTTGGCTTAGTCAGAAATCGCTTCACATTACAATTACAAATCAATGAACAAAAGGAGCTGGCACCAGCAAGCGGAATAAATTTTCGGGTAATGAATTCATCACCCCATCCCAGAAATTACGGAGCTTTCTTTTGTAAGCTTGTAATTGAATAAAAAAAGCGGTCCTTTTGCTACTGCTACTTACGCCAGACGAATTGCAAAAAAGTTTTTTTTGAAGAGGAAGGAAGGAGAGGAGATCGAAAAATTATATATAAAAAAATATTCGCATTGTTCGCGAAACCGGGATTGGTCTGGTGACTACCTAAAGGACATCCGTTCACATTGGACTACACGAGTTTCGTTAATTGCTTTTGTAGTTTGGGATGGCAATATTGCAAAATATTTTTTCCACAGAGTCAAGGCAAGGACTGTGATTATTCTTGAATTTTGAGAGTAAAAGTAAAAGATATATGGCTTGAGCTCTAGTCACCTTTGCTTCCCACTCCATTCCAATGACGATGATGGATTGAAGGACGACAATGGCAATGCAGCTAATAATTCTGTTGTCGTTCTGCTCGCCGTCAATAATTTTAAGATCATGGCTAGCCAGCAGTGAGATCATTGACTCGGAAAATCCCACAGTGTTGAGCGCTGCCATTCCCGCGTTGGCAAAACTGAAGACTACTCCGACGGGACCACCCCATTCCGGACCGAGGGATCTTGCGATCATGTAATAGATTCCACCTATTTCCCAAGAAATTAAAAAATCCAAATCAATACTTAACTTTAAATAATCATTTCTTCTTTTACCACACTTACCTCCCTTCATCTCTCCGTTTGTACTCACGGCGGACATGGACAGTGTCGTGATTGTAGTTACTACAGTTGAAATGGCGATGATAATTAAAGACTGAACTGGAATTGGAAGAGTTAGATTAATACATATTTGGAGTAATTATTTAGTTTTATGTGAGACTCTTTCATTTTTGTTTACTGATTCCGGCGTGAGCCACCATCCAGGAAAGCCGCAGGAACAACATCACTCCCCAAATATTCAGGAGACATCTTACCAGGCATCCCTCAATCCACCCGAATTTCACCTGAGTAGACTGCTCGCCTTCCTCCAAGTCTCCGCCGGCTCCCTACAGAAGGCAGAACGAGCGTTCAAAAATAAATACGAGCCTTTGTCCGTTGTTTCCGCTTTCAAGAAAACTGCATGCATTTTTCCTGACATTTTCTTCTAGCTTTCCATCCCAATTTTTATTTTCACTTTTTTACCTTCTGAGTGCTCCTCCTTCTCTCCTCATGAAGCTCGTCTAGTGTAGGTCGCTGTGTTGCATTGAATGAGATGATATTCCGATAATTCTCCATTTTCGGGAGCGCCTCCCTAGTATACCGATTCAGACTTTTGCCATACAGCCCCAAAGTTGAATTTTGCTGATGGAAGTCTTCAACGTCAGGGAGAGTCGACGACTTTCTCCTTCCTCCTAAAATGCCCACCAGCGAGAATTTTCTCGCCGGGGGTTTACTTCCGCTATCCGCCATAGTCGATGCACTATCTGTTGACTTTTTTCTATTGCTGGCTTTAACTGAACTATCCGTCGATGTCTGAGAATTCAGCCGTTTCTTATAACCGCTGCTACTCGGAACCTTACCTAGTAAATTTCTTACCTGAGTTGACTTTCCCTTCTCAGGAGTTTCCTCTTCCAGGGAGTCCGGTATCGTCTCCAAGGGATATGCAGTAACGTAAGGAAGCTTATCTTGGCGATCCTCTTCGCTCTTACAATTAATAAAGTTGGGATCCTTGTGGCATCCTACAACAAGGGAATTCAGCCGCACAACCCGGAACCGGTATGTATCTGGTGACGGAGGAGAATCTGCCACTGAATATTTTTTCCCATTATCACATTTGTCCATC
>JAHZND010002338.1:0-34960 GCA_027744115.1 Acrocyrtus sp. NNG-2020
ATAATTACATCGATTGATTAGGCTTTACTGCGGTAAATGCTACTACGTGACAACGTGACAGTGAGCTAGCCGTGAAGAGACGCTTGAAAGCAATAAAAAATATTTTTTCGTCTAAATTTTGTTATTTCTTAGATGGAGAAATATACAGAGCCAGGAACGCTCGCGTATGTCCGGAAGACTGGCAAGTTTTATGGTCGCACACCAACCGGCTGGGCTACACTTTTGGTAACTATTTTGTCTTATTTGTAAAAAATATGTATCTGACTGATACAGAGCAAAAAGATTCTCCTTTTTTTACTCGAAAATGGAGACAAGGAAATTAATTAATTGCATTGCATTTTAACGATGATGGCTCTTGGCTCTGCATAGTTACACCAAATAAGAAATCCCGTTAACAGACCACACGTGGACCGTTCCCAAACAAGGCGAGCGAAACTAGCAAAGCTCAGAGCGAAGCAGAAGAACAGACAGTCCCACGGCCTGAATGGCGATGTTGATGATGGTGACGACAACGAAATTTATAATGACCCACCCATAACCCCCGACACCGTTGACGCGACAGCAACTAGACTCAATAAAACGGTACGGCTTGAACTTCTCACTTGCCTAAATTGCCCAAATTGCAAAATTTGTATGTGCACCTGACTCCTCTTGATATAATTAATTGAGGTGATGAGCTCAGGTGGCAAGCAGAACATTACTCTTGTTCAAATTAGGAAGGAAACTCGGTCGCCTCTGGCATGCAATGCCATATATTGCCATCGGAAAAAAATGTTTAAAAAATAAATGCAGTGAGAATGGAATGAATGATATCACTTCATTTTGCTATATACAGCTCTCCACGATACCAACCCAGCTCCGTCTGATTGCCCTCGACTCACCTTGGTCTGGTAATATGAATGGGATAGATAGCATAAATTACCAGTGTCAGAAGGAGGGTATGGAGTCCAAGCTGGGTGGAATTTTCCGGGCATTTTTATCCACAACTGGAGTGAATATCACGAGCTTGATTGTGAATAGAAATGACGCGATTGTCAACTTGTACAATAATACCCTATACGACAAGAAAACGCATTTGTTCAGGACGGGAAAAAAGTTTCTGGAGAATAGGCTGGATAAAATGGTCTTGAAGAATGCGAAGGCTTCACTCTATTCCTTTAACGGAAGGAATGTTATCCTGGATGAAAACTGGTAATAATAGATAAAACGCGGGATAAAAATGATATTGCAAAAATAAAGGAATAATCTTCATTGCCAGAATATTCCATTTTTAAGGGAATTTAACTTGGTTTGGCATGGCGCCCACATTGGAGGTCGCTACTCCCGGAGAAACTGCAATAACTGGACAACGAATGACACTGAGAGCATAGGAATATCCTCCGACTTCCTCTATAAGTACATGCTAGATCAGCGGTACGAGAGCTGCAGTAATAAGCTCATTGTGCTCTGCATTGAGCTGAGTCCTCTAGTCGTGCAAGACTATTTGGAGCGAAGACCTCCAGAGTATTCCTCCTCCCAAGTGATGGGAAAAGACGGACACCCTGTGTTCCACATTGATCAGGAGGAGCATAAGCAGATTCTCAAAGAATATTAATGAGCTGTGACGCAAATCAACCTAAATGTCACTTATCTTTACATTGTTGTACACCTAATTTTTTGAAAAAGTAAAAATGGATTTTTAAATCATTCATTGATGAAGTATTTGTACAGAAAAATATATATCTATTCGCTTGCTTGTGGCGACTGTCCATTTGATAAATTTCTATGTTATACCTATAAAAAGTTAATTAAAATTGTGCATGTATTTTATAGAAGTGTCAATGTTCCTATACCCTGTTGTAAATAGACTTACAGTTTACAGTTTACAAGGTTCAGTAATTTGTAATAAACATTTTTCCTTTTGGAGTGAAACTGAAAACTGAGAGGTGAAGAAACAAAAAAAATACATACTGGAAAAAATGCCAATGCCATACATAAACCTGAGACTTGAGAAATCTTAAAAAGAAAAAGGAGTAACTGCTTCTCCGTCTCGGTCTCGTCTCTCGTGAATGTAAACAGGTTTTTATTTTAAGTAAAAACAGATCAGATTTCATTTTACAAGCGTGCTCGCTCCTTCTCATTTTTACTTTTACTCTTTTGACTTTGCATGTGCAAATCTCGACAAACAATTTTAAGACAAGACAGGAAAACTTACTTTTGTAAAAGCCACCACTGATCAGTCATCAAGTCGTGCCGTATGGCAAAACAAGCTAAATACTAGTGCACGCTACACATCTGCCTTTTTTGCTGTATTTACTTAACTAGAGAATCGTTAATTCAAGCATAAAATTGCAGCAAAAGAAGCTATTTAGAAAATATCATTGCACCATTATGCATTCAGAATGAAGCACTTGTGGGAAAAATGAAATATTGCACAGATTGCAGATTTACAGATAGCCGAAAACATTCCGTACAATTTTTTTTTAAAAAGGAAAATGACTTCACTTGTGTAAACAAAAGGAGAAATAGCTGACTTTATTAATAAGCTTGTTTATTACAAATAATGCATCTCCTTTAAGTGTTGACCTTATCCCCAAGTTTAGAGTTTTCTTTAAAATTTAAAATTTTTAAGTGATATTTTTATAAATAAAAAATCCATCTTACACATCAACCTACAGTTTTTTCAACTTAATTTTGTATTCATATGGTAGAATCCAATATCTCTTTCGTTGCCAAAAAAGATAATTATTTTTGTAATATTTATGCATTTGAATTTTTTAGAGATGTTTATTGAGGGAGATACACACGTGAGGATATTTTTTAAGATGTTGTTTTCCCGTTGAAATATTAGCTAATTGCGGCTCTCTCCAATAAAAAAACGTATTTCAGCACGCTGTGAAAACTGCGAGCCGTAAGTGTGAACATTATGGATACTGACAATGGGAAAAATATAGCATAGGTAATTCTTTTTCCTGAGAATGGCTCTGGCTCTAGGACTGGCTTTTTTTATTAGAAAAGAAACAAGAAACGAAGAAGGATTCCCTGCTGGCTCAAATTTAAAGCTGTGGGTGTGCCGGCACTGCCGATTGCACTAGTGCAGGGAAAGAACAAATTTATGTTTGATGATATGATCTCGTCCAAATCTGATCGGAAAATTGCAATTGCAGCCATCAATATGATATTGCCGGAAGGGACGAGCAGGCAAGCAGGTAAGAAAAAATTAGTGTAAAAAATATATCTCACACAATCAGACGGCTGGTAAACTGGGCACTGCTCAGGTGAGTGTGTGGCGTGGTGTGTGATGTAGATGTGGGTCTGCGCTGGCCTTATGGCTAGAAAAAAAAAGTGGATTAAATCTTTCTGGACCACTGCCTAATAAATATGTAATGGACTGGACAAGATCCCTATTTTATATGTGCATAATAACAACGATTTCTGTGTTGGAGGGAGTAAGCTTTAGTGCAATCGAACTAAATCAGATAATTAGATTGTCAGAAAGGAAGTGAATGGAGAGCAATAAAAGGCGAGACCCAATCTTGATATATTTTTATTGACTTTCTATGATCTCATTAATATTATATTTTTTGAAGAGAGGAGAAATGAGAATGAGATTCCATTACATTAAATATTGTTTTGGAAGAAGGGTTGAGTGTATGCCGTATGGCACTATGAATCTCCAAGCTATATTCGCGCCCAGACTAAAAATTAAGATTTATGGATGTGCTTAGCGATTCTATTCCATGATCTTTGCATTTTTGTAGATAACGATCTGACCACAAGGACTTGCTTTAACATAAAAATAGAATATCGCGTTTCGCATCCTCATAAATTTGTCATTTTCAAATTTATTTTCGTCTCGTAGAATGTAATTAGCCCTTCTAAAAATGTAAAAAGTCTTTAGCTGTGGGAAATTCATTAACCTTGTAATTACAGCAGTTTAGAAGAGGTCAAAAAGGGTAAGCACCCGAATCAGTGCAACTTGTCATTCCCACAGCCCAATTACACTTACCCCAAACCAACATGCAAAAATCGCTTCTTTTCAAAACTGCGTAGCCAGCTTAATTACATGGCTTGCTTAAATGTTTTGTAAATCCTTTTTATATGACTGGCTCATTAAATTTCTTATAATTTAGCTAACTATACGCATCCCCTTCAATGTTCTCTTGCCATAAACCCAGTCACGTCGCCAGTAAGACTATAAGACTGAAACTGAAGAAGCCCTCTCGACTCTCACAGCCCTACCAATATCCACTTAATTAATTAACACATTGTGCTAACCTCATCTTTACAAGATTTTCAGACAATTTAAGAGTTAACTTGATTACCTTCTTTATTCTAGTATGCACACTATTATTTTTCCTTATTCTTTTACCAAGTTAGCAACCTACAGCTTTCACATTTCCCCAAAATATTTCATATTGCTGTACCTCTACGCGTCTCCTCTAATGATATGATGAGGTGAAGTTGGAAGAGCTTGACTACTCGCACGCTGCATTGATACTTTATGATGAGGATGATGATGAGATGATATGACTCGAATTGCCTTCAATTTTTTCTTCTTAAGATGAAGACGCATTGCATGGCCACTTTCGTTGCTGCTTTTTTTTGTGGATAAAGATGAGCGTTTGTGTTTTGTGCAGCCCATCGACACATCCCATCGTGCTTGCCTCTGTGGCTTTTTTATATATACGAAATTTTGCCGTGTTTTCACATTCACCCTAGGAAAAGCGGAACATGACTCAGTTTGTTTCTTCACTTGGCTTTGTTCACTCCAAAAAGGAGTTTGAGGATGGAAATGGGAAACAGTCATGGAACTCCTTTGTCACCACAACACACCACCGCTTCTCCCTCCGCGTATCACTTTGCTAGACAAGAGACAATTTTTTACTCACGAAACCCCTGTCTTTTGTCCTAAAAAACGAACCTCAACTTTATTATTTGCTGTGAGAGAGTAAGAACACAGCAGTAGTGAGCAGTCTGCTAATTAACTTAATTCAATTTAGTAGATAACATAAAGATAATAAGAACTTTTTTTTGCCAATTTGTACCACTGACAGAAAGAGAATTATTCTCTTCCAATTATCTCTAGGATATGGAAGGAAAGGAGTGAACAGTGGGAAGCAGTGAAGTTTGTGGAGAGTTGACATTTCGTGAAGTTGGTTAACCAGAGATTTTTTGCTACACAGTGCATTACACTCCCTTTGTCTTAGGGCGACATCATCAGTAGCAGCAGATTATTGTCCGATATCATAACCATGTTGTATATTAACCTAGCTAAACTTTTAACCTTTCATTAAAATATTTTTCGAATTAACTAGACAGCTCATTAGATGATGTACATAGTCAGAAGCAGTTATGACAATTATTATTTCTGGTAGGATCCTAGAGGTTGTCTTATAGATTTTGTATTGATAAAACGGAAGTCATTAATCCACCGAAGGTTTTCTTCTTCCGGTCGTCGTCGTAATTATTTCACAGGGAATGAAAATGTCTTTGACGCATGCCTTCAGAAGCGACTGTGAAGCTTGTAAAATGGCTCCTGATCATACTGCTTCTGCTTACAGTGCAAGTGACGGAGTCTGTGGGTCGATACTCCTTTGTAAAATTGAAGCCGGTAAGTGAGAGCATTTTTTTATTTACCTGACACAATTTTTTTTCTCGCATATTATTAGCCAATTAAAATGCTCACCTGCTCGGATAAAATATGGACCACTCGTGCTCGTGATATTTTTGTGAGCTTCTTACAAGACAGCGTACACACGTACCTACATAAAAACTATTTTTACGACAACGACAAAAAATTTTAAGTTAAAGGAAATACTATAAACAAGCCTAAACCAAAAACCAAACAGTTATAAAAATCATACTAAAGCAGAATTACATAATCAAAAAACAGGTCCACTACAGTAAAAAAAAATCGATAAAAATGACATCCTTTTTAAAAAGAGGTAAAAATATTTTTGCTTTTGGAATACTCACTACTTTTTGCTCTAGTTCACTGCTCGCTCTAGAATAACATACTTTTTTATCGTTTTTCTATAAAATCTCTTTCAATAAAAGTCTTTCGGGGAATTTATGGATAACAATATAAGAAAAAGTTTTGCATGTTTAAATAAACGTTTTTTTTACTTCAGTGACAGTCCTAAAATAAAAGTTTGCTCTGAGCACCAGCACAGTTATCTAAATGAAATGGCAGGGTTCTCCATCTCCAAATAGAAATTGTCCTTTCTTACGCGATCTGGGCTGTTTGTCATAGGACGAGTAATAATTTACTTTTTTAGAATTAGCAAGCCAAATTGAAAACTCGACGAAATTCAACATGACAAACATGTGCTTGATCGTGATCGTCCACTTTTTTTTACATTTTTACTCCCCCACACAAAAAAATCTTTTTATGCATTTTTCTGATATCGCGCCTGTCATATCTGAAGTCTGACATAACCTTACCTCACTTAAAACCTGCTGAATGTACATATTTTAGGACAGTACTGTGCTATACAAGCCCTAAACATTTTTTTATCCCGTCGTTAAAAACGCTTTTTCACAGCTGTCCTTATCAACATATTCAGCAAGTGTCAAAGTAAACAGTTTTGTGGGGAGAGGGAGGAAATGAAGATTAAAAAAAAGTTTTTTTGCAATATTTTTCACACATTGTGGCCACCCTCGCACTCACGCCTATGTCCCGAGGTTTACTTTTCTACAAAAATGGATTTACTACCTAATCTAAAAACATTTTAATTTAGGATGCTGTAAGGAACGCTCTCACCTGGTTTCCTTATATAGCAAAGAAAATGAAGTTGGTTACATAAAAGTTTGCGAGTTTGCACGAGAACTTGGATTATTACAGTTTGTTTATGCCTTTTTTAACAAAAAAATTGACATGCTAATCCCAACTAGGCACTCATATGGGAATGGTGCCGGTATGCGAATAAAAAAAGTTTTTGTACTTTGCACGGCTAACTAGACTCACGCTATTGGTATATCCCTTGTGGCATGCCAGAGAAAAAACTGTTTACAAAATGCTGTAATCTAATTAGTATCATTATGCTAATCAGATTGAAAATGTTTACCGTTCTAATTTTCTGTGCTGCACTTCATCCTGATCGTGCTCTTTAACAAGGTTGCAATTTTATTGCGGAAAGTGGGCGCTGGGGCTAGCTGAGAATTCACTGACATCATATCAGCTCCAGTTGTGCGCAGCTTGGAGCTTAGAGCACAGCCTTTGTTTACTTTAGATGGAGTCTGCAATGACTTGTTGACTCATTTATCTCATTTTCCACTTTATAATACCGAGGAAAGGCAAAAGACACATTGCGAAATAATTTTGCGTGCAAAAATAGCAGAAAGTATCTTTTAGGAATGCTGAGAGGATTATTTTTATCGGAATAACAGACAGAGTGTCGAGTTGCGAAATTGCGAAATAGAAGAAAATCCTTTTCTTGATCTCTTCATAGAAAAAGAAACTCGAGTCAACGGAGATTTTTCTCTAAACAAATTTAGCTGTCAAATCTCTAATGAAAATAGCAGTGATCACAGCCAGCGTTGTGTTTACTAGAAAGAGAGTTTGCTTGCTTTTTTGCTGATCTCACACGATTAGAAAAATTCTAATCTTTCTTTCTAATTCACGCAAAGTCACGTAACCATGCTCATGCGAAAGAGCAGTACATAATTCTATTCTACTCATGTCGGGCAGACGTTATAAAGTACAGTAAAATGGCAGGGTTCTACGCTACACTTTGTATCCACATCCACTCCAGGTATTTTTGTGGTTTCATAATATGTTCAAAAGGTTATGAATTTATGAGACGTTTTTCATTAATAAAAATCTCACAAGTTGACAGAGATTTCGGCAGTAAATAATTTCCTGATTGACCACAGGATCCTCATTAACGAAGTTGTAAATATTTCCGATGTATTAAAAAAGTATTAAATTTGCAGACTCCCTCTTCAGATCAGTACCAGTGTAGATGTAACATCACCGAGATTTACGAAGAACTCCCTTACTTTCTACAGGTAAAATCGTAAAATAAAAACCCACGCATAATAACTTGAAAATGAAGTATGGAGAAGATAATTCAGATATCAAACAATCAAACCAGAAAAAAAATAATTCCGGCTTTGTTCTCACAGGAGATGGGACGAGATGAACATTTTGACTGGGCATTCCAAGGCACAAAAGGGGAGAGAGGAGCCGATGGGCCGCAAGGGCCAGCAGGTTGGTAAAAATGTGCTATTTTAGCACAGAGCAATTTTAAAGCCGTGATCATAATGGTTATTGTTATTGAAAAATTGCACCGTGTTTTATCATTATCGTTCAATGCAATTATCTCAGATTACCCCCGACTCATCGCCAGAGGTAGATAATGAGTTGACACAGGCAAAGCATAAAGGATTAAAGTGAATTTTCTTGTATTTATGCCCATTTAGGGTTACCAGGTTATAGTGGAGCCAGAGGAGAGAAAGGAGAGAGGGGCGAGCCAGGACCAAGGTTAGCTTATGCAAAAGAAAAAATGATTCCATATAAAACGCTCTTCTGCAAACTGAGAGGGAGATTTTGGGAATAAAAGGAGCATTTTTTATGGATTGCAAGTGAAGTTGCAGTTGCATATAAAGGAGAATCTCATTTTTTCATAGAGGGCTTCCAGGCACTTCCATGGTGTTCAACCCTAAAGGAAGTTTGTTCGGAAATGGTGGGGAAGGAGAAAAGGGGAGTGCTGGACCGAGAGTAAACAAGCAACAAAAACTATTTCTATTCTGTATTGTAGCATTCATAAAAAAATATATTTATGTACCGTAGGGCGAAAATGCAGAGCAGAGTGAGAATGAGAATGGGGCTCAAATGATCATTTTTTGTGCGCTGTCATTACGACCTGTGCTTTGTATATTTATAATTAGTGATAATGACTTTGAACTTTGAAAATGTAAAATCGATGCAGCGAAAATGAGCTGGAAATGGGTTTCTTGCAGGGAAATCCAGGAAGAAAAGGAGATAAGGGTGAAGCAGGAACAATGTTTACGACTGTGCTTAGAAACGGAAGTTACTTTGAAGTAAAAGTAAGTATGCTCGGGGGAAGGTAAAATAAAATTCTTAGAAAAACTCATTACATCATTACTCATTCACTTTCAAAAGGGAGAGTAAGAAAAAAAATCACATTCACTAAAAATATTTTTTATATCTACAAAAAAATTATTTATAAGACTAAAAGTGCCAGTTGACAAGCTAATAAAGAGCAATAAAATGCTGCCATAAAAAGCATCTTTGACATGTCACTTAATTAAGTAGAGCGAAGAAATCAAATTGCACGTGTTTGAGTACATGAGTACCATATTCGGAAATAAAATTTCTTGGTTAATGAAGAATATGAACATTTTCAGGGCCAGAAAGGAGACCGAGGAGGACGAGGTGAGTCACCGACAGCATGTCGCTTTTTCCTACTAGTCACAATCAGCTAATCAATGAAATCGGATGCTTAATCATATTAAAATCTAACAGTAAAAAATAAGCGACTAAATATCAGAGTAAAAATTTGGGAAGTGGAGATTCCAGTTGTAGATAGTAAAAATGGAATACGAATTGCGAGGGTGTATGTAATTTTTTATTATGGGAAAGAGGAAACTAACAATAGCCGAAGATTGGTTAACCTTATTAAGATTTGAATTTATGATGAGTGCTAATTCTAAGCGATAAATTACATGTCAACAGCACCATCCGGTGCATCCATTTAATTTTGGTTTAATTCGTTTTTTGTACAGGTCGGAAAGGCGTAAAAGGCGAGCTAGGGGAGACCGGTTTACCGTAAGAATGAAAATGAAACCACGATATACAATACACATTTTATATCGTGTACATTTTATATCGTGATGAAACGAAGCTTTATAAGAATTGAATGGGCTGCATAATGAAAAATGGATCAAATCTTCCTTTTATGGAAGCGTATTTCCCCCTTCCTTCATCCCTTTGCATTTTAACCAGTTTTTATTATTTTTACGTTGTAGGGGACGGAATGGCCTAAGCATTCAAGGTGAAAAGGGAGCAAAGGTAAGCTCTGGAAAAATCAAGGTAAACAGTTTTGTTTAAATAAATGAGCTATAGTATTTAATAGATGATTTCTGTATCTTCCATAGGGGGAACCTGCAATTTTACCTGATTTGGAACTACTGAGGGGCCCACCAGGAGAAAGGGGGGTTATAGGTTTGCCAGGACCACCTGGAATAGGCTGTAGACCACAGAGGGATTATGGCTCTGATTCAAGTTCCTGTGGAAATTCCAGCCCTCCGGTTATCTTTCAGAAGAAAGGAGAGAAAGGTGACACGGGAATGCCTGGAGTTTCTGTCATGGGAGAGAAAGGCGACATTGGTCCTGCAGGTATGGTTATTTGTCTAATTAATAATTAATTTTAATAATTTGGAATGTTCGAGAAGAAATTAAAGTGCATAGTTCAATGGAAATATACGTAATGCATTCCTTAGGACCACCAGGGACGCTCCCGCCAGACTTCAGGGGGACATTCGTTTATAATTCGGAAGCCGAGATGGTAAATGGGCAAATGAGATCTTTAAAGGATTGATAATTCAGTTAATTTGTAATTACTTTATTTTTCTAAAGACATCTGAAAGACGGCCATCCGGTACCAATTGCTTTTATCGAGAGAGAGGAAAGAGCATTCATTAAAGTTACAAGTGGATGGAGGGAACTTTCGGTGAGAATGAATACATGAAAATATTTGCATTTACGCTTAATCAATATCAATAAAATAATTATCGAACACTTCTATAGTCCAAGTTTTTTGCGTTTTTTATTTAACCTTACTAGCTTGGGAGATTTCTCCCTGATCAAGGTCGCGGTTTTATTGAGGAAAATAGGCTGCCATCTGAAGATGAGGAGAGACATCATTCGTATTATAGATATGATGACCAGCGAGATGAGTCAGTCCCACGGAAGCAGTACTTTCAAGAAAAGTTATCAGCCAGAAAAAGATACAGAGTATGAATGCATAATTACCTATGATAACTGATAACGTGATATCAATTTTGGATAGTAATTTAGATACAATATTCAATATTCATATATCCACTTTTACTTTAACGAAACAATTTACAGAGAAGACATCTTCACCGAGGTAGAGTAGCAGGAGAACAAACTTCCGAAAATATTGAAGCTGCAGAAGGATAATAACAGCATAAAGCCTAGAAATGACCATAATTATTGCATCGCCCAGAAGATTGAAATAATAATTTCAATATTTTTTAAAAAATCTTTATGAATTAAAGTCACATCAGTCAACAAAGTCGCCCCGTTTACTTGAAGAAGGCACACGTTAAAGTTTAATCTGATATCTGATGCTACTTGCATTAGTCATTGCCAAACTCACTGCCAATTTTTATGAATGTTTTTAAAGAGTAACTCAAAAACTTAATACTTGTTTGTAATATCCGTTAAGCTTATGTCACAATATATGTGTTTAATGGCAGTGACGTAATTAATGGCATAACTCTATTAACAATTTGATGTTCATTATTTTAATGGCTCATTAATACGTTAAGCTAAACTAGATGTTTAAGTGATATTTACTTTACATCCTCTAGAAATTGTTTAAAATTAAGTGTTAATGGAATGACATGTTACTAATACTTTGTTCAGTTATCTAACTAATTTAAATATATTTTAAATCTACCAAGGTCTAACTCATTTTTTTATACGTGTGGCTGGCCCCACAAGTTATCTATCTGAAATTGCCATAAAAATTTAAACACCGATTATTAACTCTGGGGCAATATTATGAGAATATTTAACAATAGCAAATTATAACAATTACATAATCATTATCAATGGTTAAATATAACTGCGCTAATTATTTTCTATTTTCGTTAATTAAGTTCTGTCTCTTTTGATAGTATGCATTGCATCAGTTCGGTTGCCCTTCCTTCTATCTAGCTAACAAATTTTAAAGTTTTGTTTTGTCATTTGTTAAATTAAATGATCAAACTATTTTTTTATAAAGTTTAAATAGTAAATACTAATTAAATAATTAAATATAAATGGCATTTGTCAGTGTGGTGAAAATGTATATAGAGCATATAGAACCAATAAATATTGCAACTGCAGACCGTTCTCAGCAAAGCCAAATTTCGAATTTTAAATATGGCGCGATTTTCACATGCAATCGATTTCAATCCATTGCCCGTTGAGAAAACAACTGACTCATCTCATTTTCATCCAGTGGCAATTAGATTGTGGTCATTCAGACGTGATTTGTCATTTTTGCACAAAAACTGTTTACTTTTTGAACATTGAACGGAACGATTTAACTTCATTGTTGAACTTGCAAATGATACCCAGTTAATTTATTTCAAATTAATTACCATCAACCATCAGCTAATTGAACCATCAATCAATTCAAGTACTTTACGATCGAAAATCAAGCGAATAACCAAATACGAATTGTTTGAATTAAATAAACAAAACAACGTTTCCAGCTGATTTTAGTGAGTCTTCAGTAAAATTAATTTTTATTCTAACGGGCTATAATTAATTGTATTTTAAAGTTAAACTGGGAAACAATAAAGTGAATTATTAATCAGATGTTGGACATTTTAACAGTCACCAACTTCAAAATGATGAATCCCACGATGGGTGAGAGTTCCGTCGGTGTGGAAAACGGAGGTGGGGATGGAAATACTATTATTGTGTCGACGGGGATGTCTCCTGAAGAAAAGCAGCAAGAGGGGAATTACTCTGAGGGTCATGGAGGAAGTCCACTTCAGGCAGTTGAAGAACCACAGGAGACTATCCTTAGCAGTGACAACGGGCAGGATGGTGGAGTTCAGATAAGTCGCGGAACTTGGAGCAGCCAGAACCTTGGGAATAGGCGGTTGTACATCGGTAACATGTCAAATGAAGTTTCGGAGAAAGAGCTTAGAGCATTCTTCGAAGAAAATGGAGTGAAGCCGGAGTTTATTGCGAAGGTGCTCATGAGGAATGGATACGCTTTTGTTGACTGTCAAGACGCTGCCACGGCTGTCCAGGTTGCTAAAGATTGCAATATGAAGACTTTCATGAATACGGTGATGCGTGTAGAAGCTGCTGAAAAGCCTGGATTTAGACCAAGAGGTGGACCCAATCGCCAATGGTCCACAACGCAGTTGTTACTGGTTAAAAACTGTAAGAATTATAACATTATAAGTACTACAATATATGAATTTAGGAATAAAAAGTTTATTTTTTCATTGTTTACAAATAAATAAACAAGTGCACTATAATAATAGTAACTTATGTGTAGTTAATACCTGTGTTTACTTACGTTCAGGTGGAGCGGACACAACTGTCAAAGACATTCAATTAAAGTTCTCGCAATTTGGACCGGTTACTGTTGAGCTAGGAAACCATCCTGGAACCTTCCTTATTCATACATTAGGAATTCAGCATTCCGACTCTCTTATTACTGAGTTCCATGGAAAATCGGTCGGCGGATCTCGTGTAGCAGTACATTCTATCTCTGATGGGCAATTTTCATCTTACGATGGCAGTGGAGATGCTTCACGACTCACAACAGCTCCACGGAATATGTCTTGGAAAAATGGAACAACAAATGGAGGTGCTCTGGTGGAAATGGACTTTCCTCGTGGTTCTACAATTCCAACTTCCGCTTATGCAGCTTATCAATCCGTAGTTCAGTCTCCAGCAGAACCTCCATTGAAGATATTGGTACCAAATGAATTCGTTGGTGCAGTTATCGGCCGAGGAGGAGCGACCATCAGAGCAATTTCGAAGGGAACTGGGGCAAGGTTGGACATATTCCGAAACTGTAGCCGCTACGACGTTCCAGAGAAACCGGTAACAATTTATGGACCACCAGAAAAGGCATCAAAGGCGTGTAGAAAGATTTTGGAGATAATCGTTCAGGAGTCCCATCATAATCAGGAGCACAAACATGAAATAGCTTTGAGGATGTTTGCCCAAGATAGTTACATCGGACGAGTGATTGGAAAAGGAGGTAATGTGATCAAGAAGATAATGGAAGATACTCAGACAAAAATCCATGTTTCAACTCAGTCTGACTTCAATGGAAAGGATTCTTCTAACACAACTCAAGGAAATCGTAATTATGTTCCACCAACTGTCGAACGCCTCATCACGATTCGTGGATCCATAGATGGAATGTGCAAAGCTGAAACAATCATCTCCGAGAAACTCCGAGAAGCTTATCAAAATGAAATTAGAATGTATGAAAATGGATATTCTGGATCTTCTGGAAATTTTGGTGGTTCACGATCATACATGGGTGGAGCTGGAAGTAGTGGG
This sequence comes from Acrocyrtus sp. NNG-2020, assembly GCA_027744115.1. NCBI lineage: Eukaryota > Metazoa > Arthropoda > Collembola > Entomobryomorpha > Entomobryidae > Acrocyrtus > Acrocyrtus sp. NNG-2020. The sequence goes on from JAHZND010002338.1 coordinate 14,282, forward strand.
GAAGATGATTACATTCGCCCATCACCTGGAGGTACTACAAGGAGGAAATACAATGCGAGGACTCCATTCACACTCAGCACTCCAAATACTGTCAACATGTCCCAGTATATTCCAGGTGGAACTTACGCAACATATCCGACTTCATCCACTGTTGGAACAACTAGTGCATATCTCAATCCGGTGACAGGATTTTGGAATCAGGAACAATATCAGATGAATCTCAGTCGTCCAGAATCAGTCAACATGTATATCCCTGATGATGTTGTTGGAGCTCTAATTGGTAGGAAGGGAAGTAATATTCGACAGATAATACAGCAAACAGGTGCTTCGGTTAAAATCATGGAGGATACTCTTATTATCCATGATAATCCTGTTAGACGTGTAGTGATCAATGGAGGTAAGTACTTTATACATCACAATTTTGTAAGAGCATTTGTAAGATTTAATATTAATAAAATAAAATTACCAACTTCTATTTTGAGTAGTATAAAACCATATACGTATCATCAATTTTTTTTATTTCTTTGTTGTAGATATTGATGCTCTCTTCAAAGCCCAGTATTTCATTTATGACAAGGTCCTTGAGGAAGGAAAGGGACCAGTGGACCACCAAATTGATGACATTCGACTGACAGTGGAAATGAGCGTGCCTACGGAAATGGTTGGAAGATTAATTGGCAAAGCTGGACAAAATATTCGCGACATTCAAAAGAGTTACTTCTGCCACATAAAATTCATGACGGATCCTGATGAAACTCTTCCACCTGGAAATCCTGGCGAAACTTTTGTTCGTATCACTGGAAACTACAATGCTTTCTTTAGTGCCCAGAAAAAGATTCGTGAGATGCTGAATAATGCTATGAAGCGCACTTTCCATGGCGCTATTGGAGGAAGGCGCAGAGATGACAGTGACTTGGGACAGAGTCCACCATCAAGTGGAAACACTACTGGAAACAGCGAAGAAGATTCCAACTCAACAAACGGAATTCCAATTGAGCATTAACTATTTCTTTCCCAAAAAATTAATTCTTAAATTCTTTTATTTCATTTCTCTGTTCATTATGTTTATCAATCTTCGTTGTGTCATTCATATGTAAGATATTGAATATTCCTAGTTTAAATACTGTCACCAATTTAGTTAAGAAAGAATTTACAAGTTAAGCCTTCAGCCTTCATAATTGTAACGTTTAGTCTTAAATAATGTATTTTCTCAGAATGCTTTCTAATTCAATTGTTTAGTCCCAGTCAACTTGCGATAATTATTATTTTGTACATAAATCTATGCCCGCAAGTCTAAATTACTACAAGGTAATTATTTATTCTATATATCTATTTAATACATTTCGATAGCTTTAGGATTATTTTAAAACAGTTTTTCCTTCTCGAATGTAAAATGTATTTTTCACTAGTTATTAGTTAGTACATGTTATAAGTTGTAATCTTCCATATTGTCAACATTCATAATAGTCAGCCAAATCGTATTCCTGTAATGTAATTTTGTAGAAAAAGTAATACATTTAAAATTTACTGTCTCAAATCATGAAAAATCTCCAGAATAGAATGAATGTAGGAATAGTTATACTATACTAGCATGATAAATGTACATATATTTATATAGGTAAAGTGGAATGTTTGTGTTATGTGGGCGTACTTGGAGAAATAAATATAACTCGTGAAAATAAGCATGAAAATGATCTGAAATTGTTGCTTAAAATTACTTTACAATAAATCTTCATGCATTCATTTGTGTTAAAGTAATCCGTTTTATTTTATTTGCCCTTTTGCTCTTATCTTTTACTCATATTATTCTCATAGAATCAAGATTATGAAAGCCGTTGTTGGCTAGTTCTAGGCACTATAAGGAAGTATATATTACATTATATAGTTAACCTGCACTGCAAGCCAAAGGCTACTTCAGAAAAGTAATTATTTCTTGCATATTATATCACATATCGTCTTATAGTTAGTGTAACTGGTAAGCCCTTCTTTTTATGCATTTTTGTTTTATCCTTGTCTATTTTCTATGTTATTTCTCGTCTTCTTGTAATTGTGCCTTCTTTGGCTTCTTTGAATGAAACATTTTTGCCCTGTGCTCACGAACAAAGAAACTGTTTATGAAAAAGTGCATAATATGCTTGCAGTTGCAGTGTTCACCGTCCATCGTCCATCCACCTTACCTTCTTCAGAAAACTAGATCAAGGATGTACATAACACATGAGGGAGTAGTGCGAGTACTGCGAGCGATTGCATTTAAACAATAGAAAGGAACACCCATTCACCATCATCATTCAGCCCAGCAAGCACTAGCAGTATTAACTGGCACAAACTCTACCATGTATTGTACACCATTTGTTCTGTATCAGTGCAGCTGCAGTTCTACAGTGTAGAAATATCCTTTGCCAGATTTTTTAAACTTGTGCGATACTCTCCTGCACTAAAATAGCTCATCTTGTCCTTATCATTTACCAACCACTTTCATATTTTTATCTGTACTTGAATTAATACTCTCCTCTGTACCATCACCATCATCACCATTCCCTATTCAATTCACTATTACATTCATTCACCACCCTTCAAAGTATTTTTTTTCCGCAATGTAAAATCTACTCAGAAAATTGCAATCTTCATCATCGCAACTCACAAAGTGACTGTAAAGTGTAAAGAGCAAAGGAATTTATGTATTTTGCACTTCTCACTTTGCCTGTAAAGAAAAGGGATTCTTCACTTTTGTATGGATGTGGATGAATAGGTTAATCAATGATAGCAAAAAGCTAAAGTAAAGGGAAGTCAAGTTAATCTGTTTGGAAGCTCAAGCACACGTACACATATCCCGTAGCTGTTGAGCTGTATGAGCTGCATTACATGCGAGAAAAAAAATTATTTACCACTTTACGTGGACTTTACGCACTTCGTCTACGTCATCACTAATTTGCCCTTTACGTAAAAGAGAATTTCTGTAATATTTGTAATGCTAATGATTCACTAAAAAGTGATTTAGTTAGTTTAACACGGTGGAGGATACCTTTTAATGTAAGCCAGTTGGGTTCCCACTCTGTCTTTTTTAGTGTAATTTTGTCCTTATCAAAAATCAAATGTGAAATCAGTTCCGTGAAAAAGTGTCTTGAAAAAAAAATTTTTAATGGGTTTACTTTGAATGTTAAAGAAAGAGTTAAGCCTTTTCTTTGGAAGTGTTTTAACAAAGTTTTAAATGAAGGTGATAAAGTGAATGTAGGCTAATTAGTACAGGAATAAAAATTTAGTAAAAAGGGTGTGATTTGTATTAAAAGAGAATTGAAAATTTAATGGTTTATTAAGAACTTTGGAGTTAAGAAAAATACAATAAAGAAGGTAATTAGTTGGTTAATTCTAATTAGCTGCGATATTAGTAGTTTAATACATGTTTTAATACTTTAATAAATGCCTGGGAATATAATAAAGACACAGTTTCATCTATATTTTGCAATAACAATTTATGTCCTAGTTTGACAGTAGTGTCAAATACTGTCGAATTGAAAGTTGGGAGTTTGAGTTTCATGGTTTTAATGGCAAATTTTCAGGAGTTATGGAAGTATATTTTTAATCGTGCCGTAATTAATTTTTTTCTATTGTTTTGGAATAGTAGCTGAAGTGGCAAAAAACGGTGTTCCCAAACAATTCAAAATTCAAAGTCCACAACCACCCACCACCCACCAATATATAGGACCTTTAGGACCCCTGTGATAATGAAATGAGTGTACCGAGAAGACGACGTGGAAGCTCAAAATCTGAAGATACGGAGAAACTGTTACCGGCCACTAATTCTACTGGAGGAACATCTTGGACTGGACTAGACGATAAGGAAAATATGGGGCGCGACAGGACCGCGGAGTTCCAGTCTGCCTTGAGGTCCCTTCAAGGTAGACAGCAGCGACAGATGCAACCCAATCCAATGGCTATGGCTAATCACAGGGTTAATAGAAATCTGGAACAGTACTCTGAGTTTATGAGAGTCGCAAAGTAAGTGGAGTAAATATATATCGATATCCGTAAGGGAAAAAGTTATATTAATGTACTATAATTAAAATTAATGTACATATATCTTTTATTATTAATACAGGGCTATAGGAAAGAACATTAGTAAAACGTATAGTAAACTGGAAAAACTTGCATTGCGTAAGTTCTTCATGAAAGTGTATATGTTTATCGACAACTTTGAAATTATGTCTTTCAGCGAGATTACTTTTGTATTGTTATACATACTCTCTTACAGTCGCAAAACGAAAATCACTTTTTGAAGATAAATCAGTGGAAATTCAAGAGTTAACATATATAATTAAGGAGGACATAAATGGACTAAATCAAGATATCGCTAAAGTTAGTTGAATGAAATCCAAATTATTAAATTAGTATGAAAATTGAGAAAAAATGTTTTGGATTATAATGATTTATTACTTTGCTTATTATTTTAGCTTCAAAAAATTTCTAGAGGTACGCAGGCGGCCAATGGAAAGCATTTACAATCACATTCGTCGGGAGTAGTTGTAGGCCTGCAGTCTAAACTTGCTTCCATGTCCACTGAATTCAAAAATGTCCTACAAATTAGAACAGAGGTATGATCTATTGATATGTTCAGTCAGTTAGATAATGCCAAGGTTTATTACAATCCCTGTGTACATTTAATTGTTTTACTCTGTCTAGAATTTGAAAGAACAAAGGTCTAGGCAAGACCAATTTACGCAAGGGCCTGTGACCTCTTCCCTTCCACCTTCAGCCCTTACTGGGTACTATAAAGGTACTAGCTTTACTTTTAATGAGCCCGTGGAAAAGGAGTGTAGCTTAATTTAATTATTTACCCGTATATTGTATAGGATCAGCATTGATACCTGAAGATTCCTACACTGGTTCGGAGGTTTCGATAGATATGGGAGATAACAGTGGTGCATTGCGTCATAGACAGTCGCAGTTACTAGCTCAGGATGAGACTGTAAGCTTAATTTTAAAATGTGTAAAATTGGCAATATACTTTCTATTGACATCCTGACTGACTCTTCCCTTTCGTTTTCTTTCTCTACAGGAATCGTACCTTCAAAGTAGAGCAACTGCTATGCAAGATATAGAATCAACAATAGTAGAACTAGGTGGAATATTTCAGCAGTTGGCAACCATGGTCAAAGAACAGGAGGAAGTTGTACAGCGCATTGATACGAACATTGAAGATGCTGAAATGAATGTAGAAGCAGCGCATACTGAACTTCTTAAGTATTTCCGCTCCGTCGCATCCAATAGATGGCTAATGATTAAGGTTTTCGCATTGCTCATCTTTTTCTTCGTTATATTTGTAGTGTTTTTGGCTTAGGAAACTAAAAATAAAATACATATTCTAAATTTTCTATTGAGAAGCCAACACTAAAAAATTTTAAATTCTAAAATTGACAGCCAATTTTAATTTTACGTGCAATTTTTTGAAAGTATAAAACTGAAATGCAAGTTTGTATTTGTATCTTATTGGTTGTATAGTTTAAAATATACTTCTGAATTATGCTGACTTTACCTCGAACCTCGTTAATTTTTTGATTAAGCATTCCTTTTTCGTCTTTTACTTTAGTGTGTGCAATTTGCATTGTATTACTACGCATGTAATATGCTACAAGAGAAAATATGATTAATATATTAAGAGATGCTCTATATATGACTAGCGATAAGTTTAGGTATTACGGTGCCCACGTACGTTCTCGCAAAATGGTTTAATGTACATTATATTGGTGATTTACTTTTAATAATATCTTGTAGTGTAAGTTTTTTTTGAAAATGGAAAATGCATGCCGAATAAAAATCTGGATTTATACAGCAAGAATTTAATTTCAAAATAGTTTCAGTACATTTTCTTAACGTAACCATGTCGAGATGTATGTACATCAAGAGAAACTGTCATTCATAGTACATTGGTTAGGTCAAAATAGCATTCGTGTAATATCATTTGTTGATTTCTCAGATTACCTGATCAAAGGTTCATACGTTGCTTATTTATAAATTTGACTTTTGGCCATCTAATATATCACAGCAGTTTGAGTTCAATTTAACATGGACGAATTTACTACTACTGCTACTGAATCTTCGGATTCTGCTGTGACAGATGGTAACTTGGAAAAAATCCTATTTGAGGTTCCGGATGTGCTGGAATTTCCTCAAGAAATAAATCGTCACTTAAAGGGAAAACTCCATGTTGGTATTTACTGCTATATCGAAGACTTTTTGATAATTAATAGTTACTAAAGTGTAACAGAATGATCGAAGTTAATTAACTTTCATTCATTTTTAACAGAGTGTACTGGAACAAAACTGGCACCTCAAGCGTCATCTAGATTACCTGGACAAGGAAGTTATCGAGTTAAGAAAGTATAGGTCGGAGCACAGAGAAAAATGTGGTGTACGCAGATTTATAATGAATAAATAATAATTTAGTGATAAATGAGTAAAGGATAATTAGGTATGTTAATATTATTGCTTCAACTTTCTACTACAGCGAGAGCCAGAGTCTGACCCTTCCGGCCCTTCTCCTTCCATAATGTCTCAGCGGATTGTAGAATTGAGTAAAAAGAATCGGAACCTGACCGCGCAAGGGGAAGCGATGAAAACTAAAATCCACAAATTATCTCGGGAAAATGACAGTCTTCGTAACATGGTGGAATGCTTCCGGGACAAAGATTCAAATGACGATAATAACATGATAGCTCGAAGTTTGTCTCAATTGGAATGGGAACCGTCCATAACAACTACACCAGGTAGTCAGCAAAATGCGCAGCTAACGAACAAAGTGATTGAGTATAGACGGCAAAATCAGCTTCTTCGGATGGAGCTGAAAACTTCACTTCGAGTAATTGTTTCCATTCCAGTATTGCATTGGTAAAATGCTACTCATCATTGCTAATCCTACAGTAGTAATTATTTCAATAATCGCTTTTGTAGGCACTCAGTCAAGAAGTTGGTGACGGAGCAACACCCCATAGTGTCCTAAGCACAGTTAGTGGAAATGGTGGCACCAGTCCCGCCACCGGTTGGAGAGGAAGGCAGCAGCAGATATTGGCGCTGCAGCAAAAGGTTATCGAACTTACGTTAAAATTAAAGGAAGCTACAGCCATGGCCAAGGCCAATCATAATGTGGAAGGCCAACCTAGTCCCGTTGACGGAGCTGGAGATTCGGATGCATACCTGGCAGAAAACGGGACTGTAGGGTCCAATTCATCTATTCCAGTTTCGTACGTTCCTCAAAGGACTGCGTTAATTCAACAGGAGAGGAAAAAGTAAGTTTTGCCAAGTGCAGAAAGTAGTGGCAAAAAGTCAGGTTGCAAACCTCAGACTCAAATAAAAATGTATTTTATTAGGCAAGAACAGATTGACAAGTTGACACAAGAACTGGAGCAAACAAGAAAGGACTCGAAGTCATCTCAACAAGAGCTGAAAGCCTATAAGGCTCGAATTGTCGGTCTTGAAAACAATATGAAAATGCTGAAAAGTCACGCTGAGGTTCTCGAAAGCAAGCTAAAGGAAACTGAAAAAGAAACGGAAACGCACCAAAAAGAAATGCGTCAGCTTCGACAAGACATCTCAAATCAAAAGGAACGAGAAAGAAAGTTCAGGGACCAATCCGCAGTGGAAATTCAAGATGGGCAGAAGTCACTACAGCGTGAACGTTCTATAGTGACTCGACTACAGTCGGTGATTGAGGAGAAGCATAAAGTAATCCAAAAGCAGGGTTCCGAAATAGCCGAATTTCGAAATAAGTTGGAAGCTACCGGCAACCCAGAGAAGTTTGCTGGGGGAATTGACCTCGAAACAGTAAACCGTATAAAAGAAATGGAGAAGGAGTTAGAGAAGGCCTCTAAAGCCATGGAAGCTGGTGAAAAAGAGCGTCAGTCACTTCTAAAAATTATGCAGGAATATTTAGCTGGTGAGATGGGACTCCACGTGGATAAAGACATAAATATTAGTTTGCTGCGTAAATGAGTAGTTCAATAAAAGGGCTCTGCAGCAAGCTCGTCTGTAAACCTTTAAACATAAAATTTTATGTATTTTTAATTTTGCTTCTTTAATAAAAACGCAATGCAATAAAGAAACTAACAGAGTTACATGAATCGCTACACATGTTGACATCTTCTCTAAATATGATATAATTAAAAATTAATTATATTCCCATCTCATATACATATGTATTATGGCATGATCTCGCACATTTTCTCCAAAACTCAAAATTCCCGACCAAATCTCTTTTTCTTCATTTTTCTTTACTTAAATTAGCTATGAACGCTTTTTTATCATCCTAAAAATTAAAAAATAATCATTCCGTAAATCGCCAAGAATGACAAAGCTAGCAAAACTGATTGTACTTTCACTAATTTTTTACACTTTTGTTCAGCGGCACAAGGAAAGCAATAATTTGATCCTGTTTCTGCTGTAGTAAAAAAATCGACTCCTATCAGCGCACCCACTTTATATACATTTTGATATATTAATTCAACACGTCACTATACACAATTTACGTATATCTTTTCTCTCAGCATTTAGCGCAATTTTTACTCTCATAACCAGAGAGGTAGTTATTAAGCAAGAAATATTCATACATAATATGTATGATACGGATCTATATTTTTAATAATATACTTTCACATAACAGTAATTATTTTAGCTGACTATATTTCCAAAAAACTTTATTTTCATAAAAACAACAGAAAGCTGCGGGTTGTAATAATCTAGTGAAAATGCACATTCATTTTTAAAATTGTATTTACAAAATAAACTCTACTAAATCTAAGTACAAGTAATAAATAAATGCAATACAATTTGTGTGTACACTATTTCCGTATTACTTCTCAGCAAAATTTATTTAGTAAAGTTCGGCGTAGTAAAAATTTACGCCTGAGTACTATTTATGTATGCAGCTTAAGCTGTTCATTGTTCTCATCTTATGCCTACTAATATAACTGCTCTTCCGCTCTAAAGCTATAAGAAAGATCTCTGAAAATGGCTATGTCTAAATCTCTATACAACAAATACTATCAGATTTCCAATAATAATGTTCCATCTATGTTAGATATTTACAGAAACTTTCCGACCACTCCAAAAACATTTCAAATTCCATGTTTTGAGTTAGTGGCAGTACTAGCACAAAAATACATTCCTTTAAACTATCTACTCCCTAAAGTTTCATTCCGATTTATCTACAAATGGACCCTCGAAACCATTTTCAGCTACAGCATCCCTGCAGTGCCTTTTGTTTCTATTAATAATTACCAGAAGTACAATCAGTTAACTACAACGCTCTACTAATTTTAAAATATTTACAGCGAATATGTACAGTTTACAATTTAAGATTAAGTACATAAATAGAGTTGGACAGTTACATTGATATTTACATTTAAACTTACCCAGCGTCATATTACGCACTATAAAAATTACTAACGCCAGTTACTAAACTAATCTTAGAAAATAATCAAGACGTGTACTAGTGTACTCATACTCACATAGGGGATAGTTACAACCAGCAAAAATTGTTCATTTGCGTCTACGTTTTATTTAATTATTCTTTTTGCAGCAAACTTGCATTGTATATTTTTCAAATTTTGTTTACAACTTAAGCTCCCACACAAAAGGCATAATGAATTAAAATACCACGTATACTTACATTTCAAGTACAATTGTAGACGGTTTCAGTGACCATGTGATGATCAGAAATTAGCTATCTTTTTAATGGACATATATGTATTTTATGAAAATGATAATTTACACAGTTAGAGTATATGTACAATATGCATTTTTTCTTTACAGTTCACTATAAAAACTCTCATTTCCCGTAAATTCTATAGGGTAGCATCAGCGGTCCGTTGTTCTGTCTCCTCCGAAGGATATTTTTGGTCGATATTTCTTTCGTTTTGGCGGAGGAAACAGTCTTTGACGAGTTGAAAATGGCCTTAATGCGGATGGACCGATAATAAAATCATTTTTAGCGTTAATTGTAAATATATACCACTGATTGTATTTAAATAGCACCAGCGTATTATATAGGTTATTGTAGCTCTTCTTAAATAACTATATATCTATCTACATTGACATTGACAGACTTCACACACAGACTTAACAGTTTTTATTTTTCAGTAGGAGCTGTAAAAAGATATCAGATGCATACACATTTATTTCTGCATTCTGCAACAATAAAACATTTTTCTACCTTGAAACTTGAACGTATAAAAAAGAAATAAGGAACACATACTCGGAGTGAGCTTAATTATAGAATAGCTATTTACAAATGGCAGATTTTACTCAGAAAGGAAGCTACTATAAACTAACAAAATGTTTATATTTGACAAAACAAAAAAGTGAACAGCAAAAACTCTAACTGCCTGTAATAATTGTCTAAAATTAAAATTCTTGACAATCGACAAATAAGAGATTTCTTTTCCAGAAGTGGACTTGAACATTTAAGCTGATGGTAGAGACTTTGTTGAACTAGAAATAAAGAAAAAAGTTTAATTAGTTAATTAGCTATCTCTAAATTTCATTAAAATAAAACTACAAATATCTGTAGGTAATTGTTTTACCTTCTGACAAAATGTGCGAAATGAGATCACATCGGACCGTCGAAGCAAGTAGGATTTATGTAGTTAATTAGCTCGCTGTCTGTCAACTGCGATAGAGCATTGGCAATAGGCCCTTGATGTGGCTGGAGTTCTCCCATTAGGCCCATCACTGCAGCGGCGGCGGCAGCGGCTGTTGTTGGGGGCGCCAACTGTCCCGTAACAGGTACTTGCTGCGCCACCGTAGTTACATTGGTCATTGGTAAATGAATTGTGTTTCCGATTGTCGTAGGCTCGGTTTTTATAATTGTTTCGCCAAGACAGTTAACAACGGACAATGTGGAGACCGGCACTTGCACTGGTACCGGTGCCACTACTGTCGTCGGGCTTCTGGAAGCCATCACCACATCATTTGCAACAGTGGTGGTGGGGCTGTGCTCCGGCGAATTAGTCACTGGAACAGTCGCAATTACATTAGGCGGAGACGTAGTTCCATTCATCGCCAATCCATTGATAATTTGCGGAAGACTCAGTGGCTGTTGTTGGGGAACCACCGGTACAGTCACTGTTTGAAACGGATTCGTGACAGTAGTCAAAGCTGCTGCTGTGGTCATAGCTGCAGCAGCCTCCGTCGTTGGTAAATCTTGAGTAGGAAACTGTAAGTCCAATGGTATGGCGCTTGTCACCGGTGGCTTCACGGGCTCCGGTTGAAGAGCAACATTCAATCCGGCAAATTGCGGTGTTGCTGCCGTCGCTGCCTTCATCGAGTCCAAGATGTTGCTCGTAACCTTGATAAGATTCACTGCCGGCTTAGTGTCCTGCTGCACTGCAGCCGCCTGGAGGAAGGTTGTCACAACTGGAGAAGTTTCTCCAGCCGTTACCTGAGTCTGGATTAGCGATGCTCCAGTGGGAAAAGCAATAGTCGTAAGAGGATTCAATGCTGAAGCCGTCACTGGCGGACTGGGTTGACTTCCGTTACTGCACAAACTTCCATCTGAAGATATTGGAGAACACTCAGCTAGCGTTGGTACAATGGCCGTTTTCACAAGTTCATTCTCCCTCGCTGGAATAACCGTTTGAATATCCATGGGCATCAGACCTTGTCCACCTGTCACAAAAAAAATAAGTAACACAAACTTAGTAAGAAAAGCCGACTCAACTTTCTACCCACATGTTCCAGTCTAAATACCCAGAAAAATCCGCTGAGGGACTTACTAGAGATTTGTGAAACCAGAGCGGCAGGGATTACTGGCGGTGCCTGCTGCTGCTGTGGGGGGCTGCCAGGCAGGCAAGAAGAAAGTGCCAGCGGAACTCCGCCAATGTGAGCTATAGATCAGAACAGCGATTAGAACTTCCACGCTTCAAGCAAGCATATAACGACGTGAATTAGGTCGTTTACACAAGCTTTGGTAGAAGAAGGCCACGGTTGCGGCAGCCCTGTGAACGATTATGCAAGCACGTCACCTTCTTTTCAACGTGACACAGTTGTAAAAACTACTCGACCAGAAAAAATTTCCCCGATCTCCGCCAAGACTATTTTCAATTATTTTAATAAGCAGAGATTCATTTTCAGGGATAAAAAGATACTTTAATTGCAAAAATTACTCAAATGAAATGAGATTGTTATTTCCAGTACATTGAAAGTGCAAAAGCGCATTATGCAATACATTACAGTGAGCAATGTACCGCGTAGAGTTTTCATAATATCATCTTTTTAAGGACAATTTTGAATTTGATTGAATAAAACTAGTGAACTTAATTGGCAAGTGCTTGCATAACCAACAAAAATAAGCTTATTGGAAAATATCTGATGAACCAACCCTGTAAAAGAACAAGTACTTGCACAATTCTTTCTTGTGGCAAAAAGTGTGTATTTTGTGTTTTCTTGGGATTTTACATGTAATTTGTCCAAACTAACCAGCCAGACCAAAAACCCATTTTCCCTGCCACGCCAAACAGTATCCCTGGCACGAAGAAATTTTGCGACAAACGAAACCATGAAACTAAACTACAATAAATAAAGCTTCTTAAATTATTACGAAATACGCTAAAAATATGAGCGCACATATGCAGGTAAAGTTCATATGCTCTTCCATCCTACCATACTATCAACCTCCCCTCCCACCCTTCCTCCCATTTTATATTTCAACTGTCTCAGCTTATCTGAAGTTATCCCATCCTAAAATATTATCAATTTTGCAAATCCTAAAATCTAGCCACTTTCTGGATAATATGTGATCTTGCTGCTAGTAATTTGACATCTAAGAATTTGAAATTGTAAAAAGTTTCAAATACTTCAAAAGCCTACCAGCCTATGTGGAGCAATTTAGACTGAAGAGGTTATTAAAACCCTCGTATTGCAATTTCATAGACTTCGTGGAAAAAAACTATTTTTTTTTAATTCTGAATTTTTAAAAGATGCAATTATTAACTGATGCTGCGCAAACTAATGAAATTTGTATGAAAAGTGGTGATATGAAAAGCTACCGTCATTCGTCCTCCTCCCTCCATCGTCGGCTTGTGTGGTGCGTGTATCCTATCAAGTCAGTTAAACTACAAAAAACTAAATTTAACAGGGACTTCATCAGGAAAATTAAAAGTCAAAAAGTTTGGCAAAAAAAGTAACGTAAATGCGCTTGTTTGTGATTGGTGCTTAAATAAAAAAGGTGTGAAAAGGTGTTAATACTAAAACTGGACAAGCAAATTCAAAAGTAAGTTAATAAACATGAAAAATATTTTTAATTTTTGTTCTGACATAAAAAGATTTTTTTTGAAAAAGTTTGTGCAAAATTTAAAAACAAATTTTAATTTTCAATCTGAGTTAATAAGCTGCTTTTTGTGTAGTGCATGTGAAGTGTAAGTGAAGTGTTCTGTCATGTACTGTAATTGTGTTCAAAAAAGGTATTGGTTTTGAAAGTAGTGAAACCTGGGCCAGTGGGGTCGCCAAGGGGCACAAGAGCCTGCATGGCAGAGTCGATGTGGAGCTGACCTGAGTACTACCTCTCTCTCTCTGACTGACTTTCGAAACGAAACACATTACGATGCTAAGGGCAAAGAAAGGCAAATTCAACAGTCAGTTCAGCAACTGATCTGACAACACTCACCTTTGATGGATTCTTACCCTGGAATTCCAAACTCAAGCCAAGTGCAAACATAGCACACATTGCCGTAAAATCTTTTCTAAAGTTAATTACACCACACAACAAAAAAGCAATTTTCTTTCGAAAATATTCTTAGGCTTGTCGGGAATACCAGGGTGGAGCCAAGACCAGTGTTTCCAAAAAAATATAACGTGTCAGGTATCAATTATCAAACAATTTGTCTTTTCCTCAGAAAGTAAAAAGCTACAAAAATGCATGAAAATTAACATGTAACATAACTAACACATAACAGTTTAACAAAGGAATCAGTTTAACAAAAACAAAAAATTACAATTTTGTTTGAGAGAAGCTCCAATGACAAAAAAAAGTTAGAAAAGAGAGAAAGGTACAGAAATAAACTGCTCCTTTTTTTAAACCTTAAGTTACATAAAACGTTTACAAACGTTAGCAAAATTACACTGGTCTTGAGCTCAGATTTTTTTTGCATTTCACTCGCCCTTAATAGAAAAAAGCAAGAGAAAAGACTTTCATTTACTCCCCATTCATTCACCCACCACACCATACATTTCTGCCAGTGAAGTGCAAAACCCTTCAGTTGTATGAAGCTGAGTCCTACAGATTTGTGCCCTTAAGTGAGGAGCACATTTCTAGCATTTGCATTTGCCCGTTTGTGAGACTTGCAACAACTTTCAACGTCTCACTAGTCACTAGTTGCTAGCTTCTACTTTTATGAAGACTTTCGATGAGAGCTGCTGAGGACTGGGCAGAATAAGAAGCCCGTCCGTGAAATTGTAAAATAATACATATCAGTAACTTTTACTTCCGGTCTATAGCATATTATATGACATTTTATATGTGGACACTGAGGGTTTCACCACTGACAGAAATTCACTTCCGTTCTATCACAGTCACACTTAAATAGGTGAGAGAATGGCCGTTAAGTACAAAAAATTGAAATTTGAAAAGACTTTTACTTCAACATACAAATTATTGAACAGTTTGAAACAAAAAGATATACGGAGAAGGGGAAAGGATTTTTTTCCAATCCCACCTTGGTTTTCCATAAAACTGACATTTTCTACGAGAACAAGAGAATTTAGGAGGAAAAGGGATACTCGCTTGATAAATGCGTGAGGGGAAACGGAAGGGAAAACATTTTTTGGTTAGCAAGGAAAAAAATGATTTTCTTTAGAAAGGCAGTTTGACTTAGCAGGTAAATTAATTCTGATGACGGTACAGACATTAAATTTAATCTACTACAATTTTTGTACTCCGAAAAGCAAATACAAAATATAGAGACGAGATATAGGGAGACGGCCATTCTCTCATTAAATAGAAAAAACCTAACAAGCATTCTTCTAAGGAAAATTGGTCTAAATTTTTATCTTACCGTTGACGAGTTCAGGTAAATACATGAACCTATGAGGTTCACTTTGTTTACCACCAGAGACTACCATCACCCTGACTTCCGTCGGCTCCACGATTTTCTCCTCCTTGAACGGGGGAACAACGCAAATTAAATGGTTCTGCAAATAAAGGAGAAATTACAGTGAGCAAAGGAAAAATACGAGATTTATTGCCCTAAAAATGAGAGCGTAATCAGCTCGATCCTCTCTCCAGGAAAAAAAGATTGAAATAAAAGTCGCTACAAATAATGACTACCCCAAAAATTGTGGTATTTTACCTGCTGTAGATAATCTTTCAGTGGCTCTGAGCTCGCCTCCCACAGGATACGGCCTTCCACGTCCTCCAGCTGGAAGATGACGCGGGTATCCTTCAGAAAGTTTTTTCCAATAACGAACAACTCTAATCCGCCCTTAGCTGGACACTCAGTTAATGACTGTTTGCATATCTCTGGCACACCTGGTGGTTGAGCTGTTGGAGAGGGAACATGAAATTATTGCACTCTTCATTACCGGATAACTGGGTTGAGGCTGCTACGTGAGCGACAGCTCCAAAAATTTAATTTTCTATTTCCACTTACTGCAGAGAATCGGCACGGAGGCAACTTGCAGAGTTTCCTCCATCCCGTCAGAGTTCATGATCGTAGTTCTGAAAATCATTCTGCACTTTGTCGACTTCTTCCTACTTTGAGAAGCGTGATGGAACGGGAATCTCTGTTCAACGTCTACATTCCTCTCTTTCAGGATTCCAACACAGTCACAGCTACAAAAAAAGTAAATTTGTTTTATTTGTAATTTTCATCACACCACCACAATAAATAAACTTCGTGACATGTCAAGTGTGAGCTCTTCTTACCTTATAACGACCCTCGCATCTCTCGCAAATGGACTTAGATTTGAAGTGAGTGTTGGAGTGGTTCCAGGAGGTAACCGTTTCCCAACACTTCGTGCTGGCATGTAGCCCTGATTGTGATTCTGGTTGCGGAGCTTCAAGCCTGTTGCTTTTGAGG
This sequence comes from Acrocyrtus sp. NNG-2020, assembly GCA_027744115.1. Lineage (NCBI taxonomy): Eukaryota > Metazoa > Arthropoda > Collembola > Entomobryomorpha > Entomobryidae > Acrocyrtus > Acrocyrtus sp. NNG-2020. Next base: position 30,343 of record JAHZND010002338.1, read on the forward strand.
CTGGATGGGGAAAGCTGAAACGAGTTCGTTTCATTGGTATAGGAGATGGGGATGAGGATACTGGCGTGCTGACGGGGGTTGAAATGCCCATAGGATTCATGGTGGGCGTGGTGGGAATGGAACCCACTTGAAGGGGAATTGTGGTGGATGTGGTTACACGGTCTGCAGTGTCCGGAGACCTATTCCCGTCAATTAAATTTGTTTTCACATCTAATCTCCCTTGAATTTTCTACTAATCTAAAAATTCCTAAAAAATAATTCTCACTTACATTCTAACATTATCCGTAAGCTGCATCAGTTTCATTGATTGCTCTGATCCCAAAGCTGGCTGTCCCTGAACGATTGTCACTAGTCCCGAGGGAGTGCTCTCCACAATTAGATTTTTCAAAGTATCTCTCGTCCCAGTACTACCTGTCGCTGCAACGGTAGTTGTGGGTATGGCTGCCTTTCCAAATCCGAATCCGCTCACAGTCCCACTTTCCCCCGTTACTGGAATTCCATCCAAAGCAGGCTCCTCAAATAATTCCTGAATTTCAAAGTTTCGTAAAAATTTATATAAACCCGAAAATACTTCCCACTCTCAAGTAACAACAAACATTTCAACTCAGACAAACAATCACACATTTTATTCACTTCCAAATTCTCCTTCTGGATATTTTACTGAACTATTTTCTTTATTAGTAAAAACCAGTTTCAGCTACCCAGAGACCATAATTTGGTTGTTTTAAAAGAAAGAACAGGAAGACAGTAAAAAGCGAGAGAGAATTATTTTTGCAGCTGCAGCTTGCTCATGGTATTGTCACCGACTGGCAAGCCAACCGTGAAAGGAGAATGCTTTTATGTACCCCAGAAGAGATAGAAGAACGAGTGGCGGAGATTGTGACCAGACTGGAATTGCTTTTAAAAGCAGCAAAATAACAACAACAAACAAACAAGTGTCTTTCGCGTCTCGTTTTCATGCGTTGTTTATTGTTCAGAGTACAAGAGACTCTATACACCAAAAGTGAAATTACTCAATGAGTGGACCTCATTATTTTTTTAATAGAGCTAAGTGGGGGTGGGGTGGGTGGCGGATCTTGGCTCTGAAAATGTTATTTTTCTATTCTAGGGAAAAGGACTCATCACTTTTTAGCCCCTTTTACACTACATATACATGCCTATAAAAATCCTGGAAACCTGGACAAGTTGATGCAAAAGTCCAGAGACCTGTGCAAAGTACCAAAGCTCTTTTTTGTTTACTGATGGTGTGCAGATAGCTAGATGTATTTATTTCCAGAAGTACTTTACTAACTTGTAAGAAAGGATTTAAACCTTTTCACTTACGTCAGGGGTAGTTAGTGAGTAAATGACCTTAGGTAGACAGCAACTGCTATATGTCCCCTATCGATGAAGATGGCAAGACCAAAGACCTCTTACTAATAAACATAATTTCTGCAAATAAATCCTTTTTTCACCAATCTAACTCTGTCGCACTTCCAATATTTCAGCCCTCTGCAAACGGACTATGTCCGATCACTGCTTGTGCAGTGGATGAATAACACTAAACATAATTTCTGCAAATAAATCCTTTTTTCACCAATCTAACTCTGTCGCACTTCCAATATTTCAGCCCTCTGCAAACGGACTATGTCCGATCACTGCTTGTGCAGTGGATGAAAAATACTAAAAATGGAGAATACAGTAGTAGTGGGGATGAAATGAAAATAATTCAGCATGGATCAGGATGTGTTCACGAGCCTACGGTTGAAAACTATCTGACTAGAGAAATGATGGTGGAAATGGTATTTCCATCTGAAGGAATGAAGAAGTAAGAGTGACTCTCTGATCTGACTAGTATAATAGCAATTGGCTAGTTTTTTTTTCGCTGAGAGGTTGAGGTGGTTATGGTTGTTTGTACACGAAAGCGAAACGCTGTTATTTGGAGTCACTCTGCGCACTTCTGTACATGTACCCATCCCAGCAGCGTAGCATTTATCATTCCAGCATTTTGTGTTAGATAAGCAGAAAAAACTATTTTTTAAAGGAAGACGCTTTAGCTTACTGTACTGCTGTGTAAGCTGCAAACATGTAGTGAACTCTGCACATTTACATGTTATTCAAGATAAATAAAAATTGTTAAATGTGCAGCTAAATACTAAATTAATGAGCACTTTAAGGCACATGTTGGGAATGCTGAAAAACATCTCTTCCACACAGAGCGTATTGAAATGCAGCCATATATTATCAATCAACTTCACAAACTAGAATAGGTTTGTTTACATCAGAGCAGAGTGTGGAACTTGTTTTTTATGTGAATTTTTTTTCTACTCGAAAGATTTACTCTTGTTGAGTAGGATTATTGTTGTATCTTGCATAAACACGCGAAGGTAAACTCTTAAAATGGAATGATGCTGAGAAATGCGAGGGAGAGACCATGACTATGACTGGCATCGTTGATCGTGCTGATGTGAATGTGATTAAGAGCTATGATAATAATGACGTTCGTATCATCAACTTAAAACAGCAAAGGTAAAGCAACATTGTACACCAGTTTAATTTGTGCTGACTCTGCAATAATAGTGTATCGTGTATCGCCATAAATATTTTTTTGTTATCGCCATCTCCGTACTCTTTGGACTGGATTAAGAGGTGCGGACTGTACTCTGTGCATGGACTACCTCAACATAGGCACACATTTATTTTTCTAACAGGGTAAACCAGTGGGAGAGCAGACAGGGAAAAACTGGTGTTCCGAGTAAACTGCGTACAATTTTGCAGGCGAATATTAAATGAGAAGAATAACTCAGTCGTCTGGTCCATAGAAATTTGCCTTATTCAATGTTTGCAAAACAAATTCAGAAAAAGAGTCAAAAAATATTTGCATTGTGGTTAAACACTGATTTACAGCATTAGGTGAATATATTCACTGCGAAAACCTGATCAAAAAACGGCAAGGCTAAAGTAAAATAAAAATGCTAAGTTAAGATGCTACAGCTTTTGGAACGAGTTTGCAAAATGGGAACAATAAAATACGCGTTCGCCTTCACACAAAACAGTGAAAAACAGCTTGTTCATGATTGTTCTCTCAAACGCTGGAGATACATTCCCACTCGGTATCAAGTACATAATTTAAATTAAAAAAACTTATTGTTATCGTCTCCTTGAACTCGGAAGAGTGTACGTACGTACAGCGAGTACAAGTAGCGAGTAACGGGGTAACGCTTCACTTCACTTGCAAGAGAATGCAGTTTTGTACAGAGAATATTTATCTGTTTATGATTTTTCATATAATTTTGCATCTTGTGGCCACATTTATAATGCTTAATTACTTCACTTAATTTTTAATGATTGGGAATTTGAGATTGGGAGTTACGTGAGAAAAGCAATGAAGTATTTTGGGTACGCGCAAACAGATCTGACAAAAAGATAACAGTGATGGGAGATAATAAAGCAAAATTTTGATCAAAACATCCTCTGCTATTTTACTACTCCAGCGCAGCAGAACTTGTGTGAACATGAAGTAGGAAACGGCTGCGTGGTTTATACTAATCAAAAATAAATTTCAATTTCACACAGCTTCACACAATCAAACAAAAGTTGCTGATGAGGATTCTCAATCGAAGATCCTTGAAGTAAAAGAATTCAGAATGAAATGGCTCATAAAAATAGAAAATGAATAGAGTAACAAAAATGGGTACTAAAAATGTGCTGTAAACGGGTAAACGGGTGTTGTGCAACCTTTCGCACATACCTAACATTAACATTAAACAATACGTGTACTAAAATACGGTGTATCAGTTTACCCCAGGTTGATCTATTCGTAATGCCTACACGTTTTCACGGTCACATCTATTTGTCCCGGAGAAAGATAGTTCAACGACTGATGACGGATAGGAAAACATTAAAAATACATATCAATTTACTCCAAAGTAAATATTGCGTGATAGAATATGCCTCGAGTTGAGAGTTCCGCTTTTGGTTGTGGTGCTATACCCATTTGCAAGTTATTATGGCTATGACTATAAGATCGGAAATGAATTCAAGCAGACAGAAATGTTGGAAAGGATGCAAAAAAAAGAGTCGAGTCAAGTTTATAAGGTCAATGCGAAGAGAAGAAAACAGATTTTTCAAAGAAGTGAGCTACACCCGTTGACAATATTAAATTAAATAAGTTTAACCACCTTTTGAAGATTTACAGCTTGGTTCAAAATGAGCATCGGGTCAGTAGCCACAGCCACGCTGCCTGCGACGCTCTCAATGCTGCCTCCGTGATTACTATTACTGCAACTATTTTCGGACACCTCCATTTTAAGTGTCGCCTCAACTGCAGCAGCCGCAGCCATTTTCAGGATTTCGGAATGTTGGCTCGGCTGAGATGTAGTGGGCGTCAGTATAGCCATATCAGAGGCTATACTACGGAATGGCTGGAATGCTAGCTGAAAATTTGTTTGTACTTTGTTCCCATTCTCATTACCAATCTCAGAGGGAAGCTTCATCTCAGGATCAATTTTAATTATGCTCCCGTCACCACACGTCAGCTGATGTTGAATACTCTCTGGAACTGTGATGACCGTCACAGTCCCTTCCCTTTGAAGAAGCCCGTTTACCATTCCACTGCTAACAGTGCTAACCAAAGAAG
>JAHZND010002339.1:0-41467 GCA_027744115.1 Acrocyrtus sp. NNG-2020
AGGAGCCATCGGATCGGAAGGTTATGACTGTTATCAGTGACATTAGCGGAGAAGGGAATAAAATGGTTGAAAAAGAGGAAAAATAACGCGAAGTAAGCACATAAAGAGAAAGCATGGTAGAGGGAAGAAATGAAATGCGGGAAACTTTTTTCTTCTGAAAAAAGATGGAGTTTGCTGAAGTTATTGTGGGGAGAGGCTAGTTTGGAAATGAAATGTTCCGAAATCATGCGATCGAAAAATGAGCAAAAATATTGGGAAAAATGTATCCATATGAGTTAAGTAAAGGGAGAGCTCAATCAAGGATAATTTAATTTTTTGTACTTACCCCGACTTTTTTTCCGTTTTTTAGAAATGAGTTCGGGCTTCTGTGCCACGCCCAACTTTTCGGCCACCGCCCTCAATCATCATCCTCACCAGATTGCGGCGGCAGCTGCGGCACACGCAGCGCATCATCCAGCGTCCCTTCATCACAACGGAGGGCTCACTAATTCCTCCGCCACTGGTGGACATGGTCATGGACACATGTCCATGTCAAATCTCACCGGATCGGCGAGTCCGTCTGTGGCTCTTACTGCGGCCGCTGCGGTTCTGGACACAACATGCTTTATGGGTCCGGGATGGACCCCGGCTGGTCTTAATGAGGCTCGGGAATGCGTGAATTGTGGGGCTGTGGTATGTGTATGTTCTCTTTTAATTTTTCTCTCCTATTTTCTACAGAAATAGCTTTATCTCTTCCGAAAACTAAAAGAGACATTCTTGAGAACATCTCTCAAAATTCTGAGCGGAAAGTGAAATGCAAAGCGTGTGTCAAGTGAAGAATGGATTGAGGGTGTTCACACATTGTCTCTTTTACAAAAAGGAAGTGTTTGTCTAATAGAAAATGGTAATGAAACGTTTTTTTTCTTTGTCCACGACAAAATGCAGTCAACACCTTTGTGGCGACGAGACGGAACTGGGCACTACCTTTGCAACGCTTGCGGGCTCTACCACAAAATGAACGGGATGAATCGGCCTTTGATTAAACCGTCGAGAAGAATGGTAAGCCGAACTTCTAAAAAAAATATTACGAGTTCCTTAGATTATTTTGCTTTGCTGAAAAGTTTATACGCATATTTTTTTCCGGACGGTCTCGTTCTCATTTTATGGGCAGTTACCCAATGTCTGTATACTCAAGCCAACTACACACTTTTTCTTACTGCTAGACCAAGGAAATAGGGAAAACAGATTTGTAAATCCATATTAAAATTTAAAATATTCCTACTACGTAACAAACTATTTCGTATTTGGTATATGGGAGCCGCATATGAGCATTTTTACGGAGATTTTTTTTGTTAAAAAGGAGACGGTGGATTGAAAAGGAGACAGATTCAAAGAAATAAATTAGATAAGCAGGAAGCGACTGGCGCTTCACTTGATCGGTTCTCTTGCTCACACGTCGACGACATCATCATTTCATCACACCATCTCGCTTTTTAATACGAGTTCAAGCCCTCTCTCAACTTTTTCTTCTTTTTAAGCTCTTCTGCTCAATCTCAGTTTTTTACTGATCCGGTCCTCCCTTTTTCTCTCTTGCTTGCCCACAAAAAGGCCCAAAACAAGACAGGAAAATGATCATCATCGTCATCGTCCTCACCATCTTCTTTATTTTTTGTCCAGACCAGGGCAAGTCGAGATTCAATTTTTCTTTACGCGTAACAACACAGCAAGACAGACGGAACACACTTACACGAATAATTACAACCATGTCCATGTTCCTACTCCCAATAGGTATGCATGTTGACGAGCCTTGTTTATGATGTACATATACGGACATCATCACATCACTAAAAAAGAGCTCTACTGCAAAAGCTCAAAAGCAGTCGTTTCCTCTGTCTCCCTTTGAATGGCTGGAATGTGTCGTCCAGCAGAAAAAGGCTAAGTGATGTGATGATGACTGAAATGGATGATGAAAGGACGATGATGATGATGAGGCTGAGAATGACGACAATAATAATGACGGTGTGATGATGGCATTAGGATTTGTCGCTCTGGTGTAATATACATTTAGTGTGATTAAACTCACTTTCCTCGAGAACACTCATTTACAACATTTCCCAACAAGTCCTTTTCTCCTTCTTCCTCAGCCACTTTTATATATGGCTTTTGCGTGTATACTATCATGAGCTACAAATGACGTAATAATGTTGGTTAATGTGAAATAAAATTTCTCCGGGAACCCTTCAGGCTCATCAGCAAGCCCAGGCTGCTGCAGCGGCTGCCGCAGCAGCTCAGCAACAGCAGCAACAACAGCAACACCACCATCATCACTCCCAACAACACCAGTCCGCCAGCAATAAAAGCTTATTGCACCCTACCAATCATCACAGTAGTAGCTTGATGCATGATGTCAAACTCCATAGTAGCAGTAATGGGGGTGGCGGATCCGGAGGAGGTGGTGGGAATGCGGGATTAGCTCATCATAACAGTAGCCACCACCACCACCATAATCATCATCATCTTCACAATCACAACGCTCCGTTTGTCAAGACGGAGTGAAATGGAATAAAATGATCTTTTAAAAAAATCCTCAAATGAGTTTTTCCCTTTATCTCAAAAAATGTTTTTTGCGTTACAATTTTAATCTTACCTTTAAAGAAAAATGCCGACATGCATTGATGAGAAAATGTACGTGGCAGTGACCCAAACGTGGAATTACATAAATTTCTTTGAACGAGTTCTCAAAAAACCACGGACAAAACAAAACACAAACGTTAAATATTATGGGATATGATGACCGGTTTAGCATAAAAGAACTTTTGTGAAAATCACTTGTATACAAGCTACTATAAAGAATTTTTCAACTCTCAAAATACAATCTCAGATTTTTAATATAAAGTAAAAGTGTATATTTTAGAGCTGTACCATATTTTAAAAAATTTGTTTGTCCAAAACACAATTAAAAGAATGACGATATCAAGGTTAAAATTTATAAGGCATCTAGTCATGATGGAAATCAACACTGACTATCTTTTAAAAAGTCTTAAAATCTCCGAAAAGTTCATGTACTTGCTTCACTGAGAAGAGAAGCAAAGTTTATTTTATTTTAAAGCGCATTTACAAAACATCATTGGAAAATTCTTTGCAGATGAGCTGCTAAAAAGTGTCACGTGGAAGGACTAGTATCAAAAATAAAGTTTTTTAAAAGTGACTTTTAAAATATTTCTAGATACTTTCACCGTGTACAGAAAATTATTATGATATTTATTGATACTGAATTTTTTAGTTAGTCAAAAGATAAAAATGAAACTAAAAAATATTGCCCATCCCCCATATAGAAAAACAAGCCCAATTGCCAATTTTGCTAGAAATGTAAAAGTGTACATAGGTGTAGTTTTTACGTAGTGCAATACTATACGGATATGTGGCGATCTCTTGCAATATTTAAAAAGTAAGTTTAGCGAAAATATAAATATTTACTGTCCGGTCCTTGTAAAAATGCGTACTGTTTGTGCCCATCTCATGTACCCAATATAATTTCAGTTCAGTTTTTTAATACTTACTATATAACCGATTTCAAGTCTTTTAGAAAATGGTCCGTGGGTGTTGGTGATAAAATTATCTCATGAGTTTTATAGGATACATACGTAGCCGTAGTCATATACTGTAAAGCCGTATTTTTAACAACTTGACCGAAACAATTTGGCATTTAGAGCTGAATGGTTTTTAACCAACCAACTTTTTATATAAATGTAAGGTAAAGTGTAATTCCCAAATGGAAAACAATATGTACCACCACCGTCATTGACAAAACTTTCTCATCAATGATACCGTGACTGCCTTAAACTGTTGTAAATAGTAGGAAAGCTGGTAAAAAATGCTAAATTCCTAAAAACAAAACAAATTTGTATTAATAGATCAAAATTAGCAATATCTGATGAGACAATAGCCAGAAGTTTAATATTTGAGCATTAGTTAGCTGTGAGTGTTTGACAATTTATTGTACCATGTTTAAGTACATTAATTATAATAATTTATTTTCTACGCAATCATTTTTTTGTTCTGGAGATGATGATTGATATTGGTGATGATCATCAGTAAGAATGAGTGTAACTGTGTATAAAGAGGATAATTTATTAGACCTCAGGTTTAACTGAAAAAATTGCTTTTGTGTAGGGCTAGCTAGTAAGAAAATGTATATTGTAAATGAGTATAAAAAGTCTTAAAAATAGCATGAGTAACTTAAATCCCTGTGCTCTAACTGTATTCAGGTTTTTTGTAGCGTCAAATAATTAAAAATCGTACTATCAAATAAATTAATGAAATAATTTTTACTTATTACCTACAGCCCACGTTTAATTCGAATCATTTTTATTGCTGGCAGGAGTAATGAATATTGCCCATAAAAAGCCTTTGATGGCCTATAACGAACAATGACTGGTTTAACATGGCTGAAAAGATGAAGATGAGAAATGTCTGTGCCATGTTCGCTCCACACTATAGTGTAGCGTTGAAATTGTGGGCTACAAAGGCATTGTATGAATCCATTGTACGTGTTGTTAACTTCATCTCTCTACCTGTCTGTTTCAAGAAGGTGTACACACAAACAACGAAGTTAGAACAAAAAGCAAAGATGAAAACGAGAATGAGCGAGTACCTTTCTTACGGATTTTGCCAAACGTAGACTGCTGCCAAACGGCATTGTTGTGCAAAAATAAAGACGCGTAATCTTCTACATTGTTGTAGTTCACAAAGCAGTCGATAGATTTACTCAGATAATTGATTGCAAACATAGCATTTCAGAGGGAAATCTGATCAGAAGAGACAAGTGTACGATGAGCAATAACTGTATAAATTGTCATTTCGGTACGCGCTACTATGAGAGAGCAATTAATTTACAACAATTATAACTTTGTTCAGAATCAATAACAATGTAGCAGATTAAAGAAAAACATGCGCAAAAACATTATGGGCTGTTATTTGTCGCTGAATAATTTCCTACATAACTTTTCAATTTTGATGACATTCCATTAGTCATGTCATATTACCTTTGAGGACGTGAATTTAACGAAAGTGTTAAAGCTTAAATGTACTACACCATTTTTGTCTCCTTTTGCTTTTGTGGGAAATGATAAATTGTCCGTAGCGCAATTTTTTAAAAGCAAAACTGTGGTTTTAACGCTGCATTTTAAACTAAGCGTGCTCTTAACCTGTTTGCTCTCCAACTAAAATTGGTACAATGTTAAAGCTTCTACAAGATAACCCCTGATAATGCAATTTGCCCACATTTTCACACGTTAACATGCAACTCATCGCATTACATCGGAGCATAAGTATTTGTCCTGAAAATCAAGGTAACCTAAATTTTATTTTGACAGCAATAATACTGTTAGCGTTTCTCACTATGCACTTTAATTTTAACGCATGCAAACCTGCAATTATTTCTCAGCAAGTATCAGATCTGTCCTTTGTGTCCGATTAAAGTACAAACATGCACACTCTTACCTCATAATAAATTCATAAACAATTTTGGTCCTTTAAATTCATAAGCTATACTCTATACCGTAGCCTATACCAATCAATAAGCAACCCTGTCATAAAGTGGCTTTCAAAAGAGATGATAAATGTTACGTTGTGATGACTGGCCAAAACGCGACCATTTACAAATTGGTGTACCTTATTTGTGGCTATTCACTAGTGTTTTCAGCCCTCTCAGATTACACTTGTCGAACTCACTTCAATTATGCAATCATCACTGGCCTTGAACTTCATTTCTACTTGGTCAAAATAACATTTGTAGGTTCAGCGGACAATCATCTTTAACTTTTTAATAGTGTCACACACAGATGTGCTAACATCTATATATTTGAGTCTCACAGTGCCCCAAACAAAAATTATTGCTTTGTGGTAGCGTGTTCCCTTTTCTACTTGTCTGGAGGGCAGTAGTCACCTCACCTCTCTGTGCAAATTCATCCACATTCATTTTATCAATCAACTCATTTACATAAAGAATATAATATTTCTTTAACTAATTAATGGAAGTGGAAGTGAGATTCCCCTGGGAGGAGGGAGCGAGGGAGAGATATTTTTTATCAAAAAATAAAAAGTAGAACAGAGAAACGGCTGACACTGACGCTATCTATCACAAATTAAAAGGAAAAAAGCTGGCATATGAGCAATTCTAATGTTCTAATAGAATTTACATGTGTTTAGTTACTAGAAAGGAGGTCAGGCTTGCTCACTGACATTTACATTTAATCTTTTAGTGTTGGATATCTTGTTGCCGCTGATGATACGCTGCTGCTGCATATGCTGGTAGCAACTGCAAGTTAAACTATGAAAACATTTCTGATGCAAAGAGCAGTGCCTAATTAGTCAATAAAACTTTGTGAAAAAGTTAATACCGGTACACTAGGACGCTTACGTGATTACATAAGAGATCTTCTAAGATTATGGATGCGCTACTTAATTGATCGTTCACACCAATAATATTACACACAGGTGTAATGCAACGTGTGCATCCAAACAGTTTAAGGTTTTATAAGAAACACGTCACACGCTTTGCGCACGAAATGCATCATCTCCTTGTTCTATATTTCGTTTTGGGCTAAACTTAGGGATTGCACCAATTACCGTAAATTAATGGCTACTCCAAAAAATTTGTCAATGAACTGTATAAAAAGTTCACACCAGTAATAATTTGCCGTTTTTTCACAATACGCAAATTCATAATTTTTTATTATTCATATCTGTACTAATAAAGACATTTTGTTAATTAGACTTTGATGATTTATGGCAATACATAAATGTACACATGAATAAAAAGATATATTAATGGCTACTCCAAAAAATTTGTCAATGAACTGTATAAAAAGTTCACACCAGTAATAATTTGCCGTTTTTTTCACAATACGCAAATTAATAATTTTTTATTATTCATATCTGCACTAATAAAGACATTTTGTTAATTAGACTTTGATGATTTATGGCAATACATAAATGTACACATGAATAAAAAGGCGTTGTCTATATTAAAATCTGAAAGGTTAAAAAATACATTTTATGATTTCAATATCACTGCCATATAATTTTTAAACATTGCAAATTAAAAAAAATAACAGTATTCCGTAAAAATAGGCAAATTTATGCAATTTCGCGAGACAACTGGTTAGGAATTGATAAGCACATAGAACATAAGTAGAATTTCAATGTGAGATTATTACAAATTATTATCATCGGAGATGGACAAGCGGCCCACATGCAAAGAACACCTTATCTACATATAGCCAGTTCCGTACAACTGTGTTGTGCACTTCGTGAGTCCCCTTTCTTCAAAAGCTGTGCGTAAAAAATTGTTCTGAAATGACGAGGTCCAACAAAGCATGCTTACTTTAATTATGCAACTTGCATAAACTTATTAAGAAAGTGACAATGGAGGCCCTCAGATCACATTCGAAAATTCAAAACGTTTGTTTCTGACAACTGAAATGTGTAATTTATTTTCAATGCTGCCCACCTCGCAGTTCAATGTTCAGCTCTGTCACGTTTATCTTGTTCTTTGCCTAATTGTCGAAACAATGCCTACCTTGATGAGACCCGTGAAGTCACAGCTTTCAAATAGGTATCAAAAATACTTTTTAAAAAATTTAGCAATACGCGTCTAATATCATCAACTAGAAGTCCAATATGTTATTCCTATTGAAACAATTTTTTACTATTTAATGTACGTGACATTTTTAAATAATTTTTATTGGCAGTTTCAAAACCTTTAACAAAGAGATCACCTGTCTGTAAATCAGGAATTCCTTGATTTTGTTGATGTAACACAGGTAAACTTTTTTTCATGCACCTGTCCTTTAAAGACAATAAAATTGCAACTTTTTGACCATTATTATTAGTTTACTTATTCATATCACTATTTCGTCATAACCGCTCGCCACATCCTTAGAAGTCTTGTTTTCAAATGTCAAAGGTACACTTAATTTCATTTCGACAGTAGTGGTTATGTATCTTCTAGTTTTCCCCATACATCGCCAAAAGTCGAGGACTGCATTGCATCTTAATTTTCCTTTCATGCAGCAATAAAATCGATGTGGACAATATAGGAGATAATAGCTAATGACAGGTTATGCAGTGTGACATGCTTTGCAGGCAAAATGTATTTTTTAAGGGTCCTTGATTTAGCCACTATAATTACTTTGCACACGCACATTGTATCATTATCGTCATCTTTCACATTACGCATAAATATTCTTATCACTGCAGACTTCAGACAAATTTTCTTCCATTGTTTGCTGTGCGGCAAGGTTTCCAAACATGTGTGATCGATGGGGATGGTGACGGAGGTGGTCTTATATGACGTGAGCAACGAGCAACTCAACACTGTCGCTGTATGCTCTACTGTATCAGTTCATGGAATGCAACTTTTGGAGGAGGCTAACAACAGTTGCTAAAAACTGAAGACGAAGCCATTAATTCTCTTTTTTTATTTGGACTCACTATCCTTCATTAGAAGATTGTGTAGCTGCTCGGTTAGTATTTTTGGGTGGTCACCTAATAAAAAATAGTGCTTTTTATCACCTTGCAAAACAGGCTTATGTTGACGGAGATTGCTATTACACAACGAACAAATTAGTAATTTGCCGAGATACGAGAATTTTTTTGTGATGATGTTCATTCCACGCTACGAAATGTGTTAAAAATGGGAGCCCATGTCCAAATGAATAGGAGTGGAGGGTTAGAGAGCTACACTACTAAATAATTATGTTGTGACATGCAATATGAGATATTGTGAAAAGGAAATCACAGAAAAAACATTTTTCCCAATAAAAAAATAAATTGCCATAAAGTGAATGTGACCGGCTACAAATCTTCTGGGTGCAAAAGTAAGGTTTGCCTTGCTACTTGGATAAAAAAGGGTAATGACATTGAGGGCTATGATTAAATTTTTGTAGTTTCGTTATTCCCTGATATTAGTTTGCTTCTTGAGCATATCACTAGCACATCACTTAACTCTTAAGTTGTTGGCTAATTACTTCTGTTTATGATTATTGCATCCTACTTAAGATTACTCGATAGTCACAGTCCCCTTTTGCCCAACAATAGCAATTTTAGGAGGCAACTTGTTGTCTAATGCAATAAATATTAAATGGGTATAAGCCTCTTCTTATTGAACTTGGCTAGTAGAGAAGTGCACTCCATGCGTGTCTAATCAGATTACTAGGAGGATGCAATTCATCGAAAATTATATCGTAACAGCATCCATCTCCCATTCCATTCACGGCTCAGTTGTGTGCAGCTACGATAAAGGGACGAAATTCGAGCTGTTTGCAAAAAGCAGCAATTCTAATCAAAAGATCGCATAAGGACTACTACTACTACGTGCAGGGGCTTTGAACTACCAACCTTGAATAAATATATTTGGCCGGTTGCTCGAGTCGAGAGTAATCACACGAAAATTGCCAGATTATCACAGAGATTCTACTCAAGTACAAGTACAAATTATTTCCTAACAGGGCTCCTATACTGCATACTACATTGTAATTACTGTTCAGTAGCGCACCCAAAATAAAGTAATCGCAATTTATTCTCTAGAGTGTCCAAAAACTCAAAAAATAAATTATTGATCAATCCTCTCCAACAAAAGCAGCATTTTTGCAATGTCTGTTTTCAGAGTCAATGTTGAGTTCGACTGTCGACATTTCATGAAAGCTGTGAACGTGCCTAAATTGCGTGCACTCGTCGTACGTTTTTATCTGATTGCTGGTGTTGATCATGTTTTTGGTGGTCACTGGCAAAAATGGCAAGCGTAATAGCAGAAGGGAGAGATCTACAAGAGTGAATGAGTCTAGTCACATAGTCAGGTTACGTGAGATCTCTCAGGTATTGTGACATAATCAGAATCATAGTGCGCGCTATTAAGCGATAACAGCGTTGCATACTCGGATACCTATACAAGGCTACTTTGCGCGTAAAGTAAAAGGGCTCCTCAGTCCTCATAATAATTACGAGTTACAACTTGTAACAGCTTAGAAAAAAGATGACTAGATGACTAGATTATACCGTCTCTGTCCATTGGGTATAGGGACTTGAGGCAAGTTTTGTGGTGATTTTTTAGTGGACTCTTAACCTCTTTGCTTGTTATTAACCTATATAACCGCTATGATTACGATGAGTCGCTGGCACGGGAATATTTTTCTGGTGCATTGTGCATCGTGCTAAAACATGTCTGAGTGGAACTATCACATCATGCACTGACACCAACTGCATCACTGTCAGCGTTACTATCCCTTTCAGTGCACATGCTTTGCTGCGTTGATGTCATTATTATCCCTGTAAGCCAAGATCAACTTGATCGCAAGCAGGATGTGTAGTGTAAATTTCAATTTGTAAGATCCTTTTATTAACACTTTGCATGTGCGTCATAGTCATGATCTTATTAAAAATGCGTACTTAAGGACCCTCACTACAACGAAATTAAACAAAAGCGACATTTTATCTACACTTGCGATTTTTGGCCTATTTGAAGTGACCACAAAAACGCTCCCACAATATAAAGAGCACTGTTACATATTTTAACCTGAGTATTTTATCAAATAGGTCTCCGTAATAATATACCCATGTACTTTACTTGTTTTTAATATTATCAGCATTTAAAATTGTCTAATGTAGTACAGTAAGGGCCATTTTAAAAACAAAATTCCATTTTTAAGCATTATTAAATGTAAAAAGCGTTTTGTTCTCAGTTCCTCTCATTCTCACTTTCAAGAATGTTCTCTTAAAGTAATCTCCACTTACTATGATGTATTCTCCTCTATCGTTTATATGCTCTCCATCCACTGTTTTTTCTCATATGTCTGCTATTAAAACCAGCGAAGCAAAAATGCATAAAAAGAATTTTTTGGGGTATCCCCGCTCGCCATTTATAGATGAAGTGATACAAACACTGTGATGACTCTTATATGCCTTCTTATTTAATAGGCTTCTTTTCCAATTTTCATGCTTGCTGCAAAAATTCGCAATAGAGTCTTGGCAGGGCATAGCGCAGAGCGCAGTCTTTGACGTCTTTCTGGTGCTCTCTCACACATATCAGTTTTGCATAGGCCCTCGTCATATAGCAGCGTCCTCGTCACGCTGTCATAAGATTCTTTTTTTACTTATGAAACGAGCGTGCCTGTTACTTATCCTCAGACTGTATATTTTTTCGCCAGGTAGTACAAATCATTACATAACTAACTGCTCTATGCATTATCATTACACAGAAAGGATTTTTCATTATTGGACAATATTACTAATTGATTATTCACTGTGCAAAGGTAGCTTATATTTTTGCTTTGTCTCTAAGCTTAACATTTGCATGGATTATAATGCTTGCAGGCTACAACAATGTATTTCCATAGAACAATCCAAACTGAGCACCAAACTTACTAGCCACCTCATTCACATTCCGATTATCAGTTCTCCTCCAACTGCGAGGAAGAGAAGAGGGCAAGTAAAATTATTTACTTAATGGAAAAAATATATATCCAAGATATTGCACTTTGGAATCAGAATTTTTATCACTGCATATATTACTCACGTTTCGCAGTGCCGGCAACAAAGGAACTTTAGTATAAATGCTGGGGAGAGAAGTTGCATGGAAGCTCAGTTCGTGGGAAGCCACTCACATTACATGGTGAGAGGGGCTATTAAAGCTGTGGAATTTATTGGACTACTGTGGTGGTGAATATTGTGTGAACAGTAATTACAAGGGAGGTAGGAGACACCAGCGGCCTTTTGTTTAGTTGACAGTTGACCTTAAAAACACTTTGAAAATTGCGAGGGATTGAGGATGGACACTACTAAATAATAGTTATGGGCTGTCGTCTATTCTATTATTGTTGTTGAGCATAAATTGCCGTGTGAGCCGCTGAGAAGGAAATCAATTTTTTTCACGTCACGTAAAAATATCAACATTTTTAGTCAGCTAACGCCAAAAACAGTTAAATTAACGGGTTGGGACTAAAACGTTTTAAATGTGACTTTAGAAACACCCAATTTTGTCTAAAAATTTAAGTCTGACATTCACCAAAAAATACTAAGATCTAACTTCCAGCAACTGGACTTGCTGGAACTCTCTGGAGTATTATTTTTTCTCGTAAGGAAGTACAACAGCATTTACAAAAATGGCTCCGAGACCTGCCGTCGATGCCGTGGGGATGTTCCGGAACGCCCTCAATCCCCTGAATAACTGGTACTCACTCCTGGTATTTGGAATAATGGGCACGTTCTCCACCATCATCATGACCTACACAAATTTGGACATGATGAGGGACCGCTTTCAAGCCCAGTTTTATGACACCGAGGACACTTTCGACTTCATTGTGGGTAAGTCCCAATCTCCCATTCACATTTCAAAAGATAAAGCAGCGCCGTACCTCCAAACTGTCATTTTTTACATACCTAATAAGCTCCGTGCACAGGATAAAGTACCTACCTTAATTCAATTTTAATTCAAATGCCAAACTGAATTTCTAATTAACTTGAAATAATGGCTGCAAGCTATAGCCCTTCGCCGTACTACTTCGAATGAATAGAATTTACAATCAGAGAATATCATTTTTGGGAAAGGCGCAACACAAGTGAATAGAACGCATTCATAATTTATATATAGCTCATTTGTCAAAACAGTGTGTGCGGTGCACTCTCATTCGAGCCATTCTCGCTTCTGCATTCGCGTCAACACCTCCTGAAACCAGCGTCTTTGAAAAATTATTCCTTCTGAAAATTGAAGAAGGTGCCTACCTTAACCCGAAAGACAAAGGTGTGCGAGAGATAAGTGCATATTCAATAATCTCTTAATGAATAGGAGCTCTCTGAAAAAAAAATCATTTTTACAACTGGCAATGGTAAGGTACCTTCTAAAAAGCGCACATACAATTAAAATATTTTTGTAGTGTTTTGATGACATGAATGAATGCGAGTGGCGATAGTGCTTTGGTGAACTGTACTTGTCCATTTTAAAGAAAAAGTGTTGCGTAACGCTTATGAGCACACACACACACTCACTGTTTTTGTGGCTGATTAGAAGCCAAGAAAGATGACTTTTTAGAAATTTTTGCGAAACAGCAGTAATTGAAATGCAGTTTGAAATTATCTAAAAAAAACAACGTGAATTTTATGTCAAAGCATTTTTCTTTAGGTAGCAAAATAATTTATAGTTTATTAGAGTGGTCCCCCTTCAAAATAGGGTACCTACTCAGCAATTTAGCCTGTGCAAAATGGTAATTGATGGGGATGTATGTATGCTTAGCACACACTTGCAAATTTGAAAATTAGGCACTCCGTTTGCATTAATGAAGGGAGAGGAATTAGAAATGAGTTAAGGAAGTCCTGTTCCCAGCTTAGCTAACCAGAGTGAAGTTATCGTTCATGTGTGAATGCGTAAATTGAATGATTTCCTCTTTGCCAAAATATGATCTGCTCTGTTGTGGGAGAGCAGAGAGTAGCAGCACCTTTAACATCCCTAAATCCAACATCCACCCTCGCCCTCTTCACTCTCTACTTCCTATACGCACGCCTACAAAAATGAAGCCTTAAAGTAGCAAAGTATTTTTTTTGAAAAAAAAAAAACGAAATGTGCTCAGCCATCTTAACATGAAATAAATTGATTTAGTTACGAATAATTCCTGAATTGGAGTGTATCGTGTGAGGAGCTCATGATATTCAAGAGTAGATTTCATAATTTTTCTGCGGTAACTGTCTACTCATGCTCTCACCATTCTAATAATGCCGAGTGTGCATTACACATTAAAATTTTCATTTTTTTACATATCAGCTTTGACAAAGTTTGCACAGTTTAATGAATACATTTAAATACCTAAATGATTGTTTAAAATGTGTCCAATTGGCAATCTCTGCTGACGTTAACAAGTAATTAAGGAAGTCTGTCAAATCCAGCTGACTCATGCAATTCTACTAATAGCCGTACTTCTTTTTCTGCCAAGTCCCGGTTGTAACTTTTTTGTTTAAGGTGGCTCAAAAAAGTGCAGCTGAAACCGCACTGTCATTTATACCTTGTTTCTTCTCAGACTCAAATTACAAAAGTAAATATTAGATTATCAAGTATTGACTCAACCGAAGCGCACCACTCGTAAGTTATTGAATGATTTTTTTTCTTCCTATTGACAAGCAAATCGCTTAAATCGCTTTCAGTTTCTCTTGCTGGTCATCATTAGGGAAAAAAGTGTGTCAGCGGCTCAGTGCAGCGCTCAGTTCAATTCATTAATCACTCTAAGCTAATGAACAAAGCGCCTATTATGCACGAGCATATCAATTCTCACACGAGAAAAAAATATGATAAGTAGTAAGTACAGGTAAAAAAATAAAGTCCCATCCCAATTCCTAATTTTTTTCGTTCAGTCTGGGTCATTGAAAAGACGACTCGATTGCCTAGTTCATTCAGGAATCCCTTTAGAAGTGACTAAGCGAAAAAATTCCATCCCTTTTACTAGTTTTTAGAGGACACCACTCTACCATTTCGCAAAAATAAATGCGTACGTGCAGACAAAAAAATGTAAAAAGGAGTATTTAAGGAATGAAAGCGTTTTTACTAAAAAAAAGTTTTCGACTGCCGCATGAAAATGTGCGCGAGTGCGTAGTACCAATCCGTCCTTGAGGATCATCAGAAGCTACCTACACGATTCTAAAATATGGTACAGGCTTCACGGCTCTGCACCTAAACTCCATTAAAAACGTACATTTTGGGGAATTTAGTCAGCTCTGAAATGATTGCTGATGATTCATTACAAAATCACAGAAACATTAATTTTTGTTGTTTGATTTGAGAATTTTTTTCTCGATCGGCATTTTTTTGCGAGACTTTTGCAACAGAGATTGTTGTGGTGGTTTTTATGTAGACATAGCCAATAACAAACCGCTTTAAACGAGGCTTCACCATAATTTCCCATGTTTCCCTAGTCATGTGTGAGGTTGATAAAGTAAAACTGTATTAAGTTGTTGGCAGTAGTGCGAAAATTGAGTGCCTAGCTAGCATTGGCATTTTAATCATGGACACTGTATGATTTAATCCAAATCCAACGATTAGGGCTGTGATGCAAATTGAGCGAGAGCACGTTCAATGCTCACATATCGTTCCCTTCCCATCACAGCCTGCAAGACAGCGAGGGAATAACTGCACTACTCCATTATCGTCTCTACTCCATGACGAGTCAACCGTTTTCTTATTTTGCAAGCTGGGCTACCTATGCCGTGATTTTTATTGCTGTTTTACAGAACTGCATAACATTTCTTTATGATAATGTGGCTATGAAGTTTCGCTTCAATGTTAGGCGGTCACGGTGTGTGATCTCGAGAAAATGGGATGATGATGAGCTTGGCTCATTTACGCAGTCGTATTACAAGTTTCATAAGAGCGAGGCGTGAGTTTATTGGCATATAAAGATTTAGAGGCCGTGCAGGACGCAATTTGCCATTGAATAATTGAATGACACAGCCTGATTTTTTAAAAGGGTGCAAAAATGCGGTCCGACAAGAAAATTTCATATTAAGGGCGAATTAAAAATTTAACTCGATAGTTAAATGGGTAAATATTGGACTTTGAGTTGCAATTGGCTGTTAAATGTAATGACAATGGACACTAAGTAAACAAATTATGGAAGGGAAGCAAAGCGTGAGTGTGAAATGCGTAATTATGGGATAATTCTAGCACAGTTTCTGCACTCATCTGCTTGTTGCGTTTTATTAAACTTGGTAATGAGAGTATAGTAATAGCATCAGTGCAAGGCTAAGGCGGAAAAGATATTGATATTGTTCGTGGGAATCCCAGTGCTAGTAGTGGCGATGGAAAACACGAGAGAATCTTTTATTATTTTAAACCGAAGATTTTAATTTGCGGGAATTTATGGCCAAAATTATAAAACAGGCGGTTCGCAACTCGCTTAGTCTTTAAGGTGACCTTTCCTATTAGAACCGAAATGGAGATGGAAAATTAAATGGAAAACTAATATAATTATTTGCCGCATAAACCGAAAACTTATATTTTTTGAACGTCATGATCAGGTCAAATGAAATCTTTGGCAGCTTGAAAAGCTTGAATCTTTTGCAGTGGCATGGCAAAACAGGTTAGGAAAGGCTGGACATTTCCAATTAAAGTGGTGGGGGAGGAGACTTGCATGAAAATTCACAAAAATGTACCACACCACGACTACGTGATGTATATCTCATTGAAGTAATTAGATGGTCTGCTGCAGATTTTTAATCTGGAAATTTTCAGTTTTTGCAGTCCGGATGCTGCAGATTGTAATCACTGTTAGCGGGCTAATGGTTTTAACCTTGAAATTTGATTTTTACACCTTTTCACCAACAAATGATTTTTTAAATGAAAAAGCCATTTGACCCTCCTTAAATCTACACACGATATGGTAGTTTCATGACTTAAACGTGTACATTTCATTTGACAATTATATGGCGCACTCATGCAGTCATGTGGCATGTAATTAGCAATTATAATGACCGGACACAAGGTCGCATGGCACTTATGGATACTTACTTTCCAAAGAAATAAATTGCAATTTAAAGAAGTAAATATGGCATGAAATTAGATTTATCGAGTCAAATCTTCGTTATTTGCGATTACTCCACATACATTAATGGAGGTCATTGTCAGCAGCCAACAAGTTTGGCATGAATGAACATTTCCGGTCCATTTTTGCAAAGTGCATAGTTAATGTAACACATTTAATTTGACTTTATTTACAGTTGGAGGAGGCTCAGCAGGTGCCGTTGTGGCGAGCAGATTATCAGAAGATCACAGGGTACTAGTTCTGGAGGCTGGCGGAGAACCAAGTCCTTTAAGTAGCGTGCCGGCGCTGGCGCTCCTCGTCCTTAATTATGACTACATCGACTGGAGATTCTTCACCACTCCTCAGAAGAAAGCTTGCCTTGGAATGAATAATCAGGTACAATAAATTAACCGTGCTCCAACAAAGAATCACATTTTTGCTCATTGGCCAACGCTAATGAAATGTTTTTTTATTACTTTCAGGCTTGTTTCTGGCCAAGAGGTTTGACCTTT
The DNA here is from genome assembly GCA_027744115.1 of Acrocyrtus sp. NNG-2020. NCBI lineage: Eukaryota > Metazoa > Arthropoda > Collembola > Entomobryomorpha > Entomobryidae > Acrocyrtus > Acrocyrtus sp. NNG-2020. The sequence goes on from JAHZND010002339.1 coordinate 17,051, forward strand.
TTGTTTTATAGTTTGGTGTTTTGGTTGTCCCGTAAATAATTAGGTTTACTTTATACCTAATTTCAATAATTCTTGTAATTTAGGGAAGGGTCTTGGCGGTTGCAGCAATCTCAACTTTATGATCTACATGATAAGTTTCCAACCTTGCTATATTTTTAACTTTGGTAAAAATTACTTTGTGAAATTTGCCAACATTCAGAATTTTCTTAATTCCCCCCAGCACAGAGGGCATCCGCAGGATTTCAATACTTGGGCAAACATCACAGGTGAAAAGCGTTGGGCGTATAATAGCGTTTTGGAGTACTTCAAGAGATCGGAGGACTACTTTGGAGAATTTGATAATCGTACGTTTTAGCTGAAACTTGTAATTTTCCACGCATAATTAATAAACAGCTTCTGAATCGAATCACACTAACTTAACTATTGTAATTTTGACTACAGCAAAATATCACAGTCACGGTGGACCGCTTGGCGTATCTCTAACTCCTTACATTGGGCTGGGAGAGGAGTGGATTAAGGCTGGAGTGGAGCAAGGATACCCCAGAACAGATTTGCAAGCAGAGTACACCGAAGGATTCTCTCCAATTTACTTTACGCAGAAAAACGGAAGACGCCATGGAACCTACAAAGCCTTTATTGAGCCAATTAGGAGTAGACCGAATCTGAAAATCTACAAGTTCTCGCAAGTATACAGGGTAAGAGGCACACAAGTTTGTACTAAAACGTTGATGGATAACAATTTAGGCGCGTAGTTAATTTTCCTTCATGAAAACTTTGCAGGTATTGTTTAAAGGAGATAAGCCCCCGTACCAAGCTTATGGTGTTGAGTATGAGCGTCACGGTGTAAGGAAAATAGCCTATGCCACCAAAGAAGTAATTGTTAGTGCCGGAACCCTGATGTCTCCACATGTCCTTATGCACTCTGGAATTGGAGATCGGAAGCATCTTGAAGAAAACAAGGTGCGTTTTCATGAAGTTTAAACCGCTCATTACTGATGGACAATGTCCAATGGACATATTATTAATTTATTATTATTGCTAATTTGAATATAAAATTTTCAGATCCAAGTGAAAATTGACAATCCAAACGTTGGAAAGAACTTACAAGATCACATTTCAGGATTTGTCGGACCTTTCGTCATCGACAAACCAAAAAGTAATGCTGTTCGACAGAGACATCAACGCCCAGACAGTAATGGAATTCACAGAAAAGGGAACCGGTCCGGTGGCATCAACTGGTCTTCAAGCTTCTGCCTTCTTGCTCTCCTCTTATGCCAAGAAAACTCCAGGAGAAGATAAATGGCCCGATATCCAGTGGCTCTTGTTGGGAGACGGTATTTACCAGCGTCTTGATCTTGACTTTGCACACTCCTTCAACATGCCAATTCCCACAATGAAAAAATTCTACGAGCCAATTAAAGGAAAAGATGCCTTCACAATAATTAACATGTTGAGCAGACCAAAATCTCGCGGTCAAATTACGCTCGCTGGTCCAGATCCAAAGAAGTATCCTCTAATTGATGCCAACTATCTCGACCACGATGATGACGTTAAAGTGCTGGTGGAAGGGGCAAGGCGAGCTGTGGAGTTATTCGAGAACGCCACCAATTTCAAGGAAATGGGTGTCCGTCTGTCTCCAGTCCCATTCCCAGGTTGCGACCACTTAAAATTCAGAAGTGACGAGTACTGGGAATGTTTCCACAGGGCGTGGACGCTCACAATCTACCATCACGTGGGCACCTGCTCCATGGGCAAGAAGGACTCCAAAGAAGCCGTGGTTGATCCTCAACTGAAGGTTATTGGCACTACAAACGTTCGAGTTATTGATGCGAGTGTGATGCCCATCATATCCAACGGGTACGTTATTTGCAACATTCAAAGTTGGATTTTCATTGAAAATTATTTATTTTAGCAAAAATAGTCAATTCAGCATATTAATTTTTTTAGAAACACCAACGCACCGACGATCATGATTGGCGAAATGGGCGCCCAATTCATAAGAGAAGCTTGGGCCAAGCCAAAATAAGACTGGAGATCCACTTCGCGAATAGTTTAAGATGAGCGAACCTGCTCAAATACTTTTTTTCGATAGAGCTATACAAAAAAACCTAATTCCTACTCAATTATTTCGCAATCCGCAATGAACAACGATTTTTTTGATCTGCCAATTTAATCTGTACATATCGTTATAATTAATTAGCTGTATTGCCTTTTAGTGCAATTTTTGTATTTTGCGAAACACAATTAACTGATTATGTACCAACGTAATTTATTGCTAGTATTAATTTAAGGTAGGTGCAAGTACGACTTCCAGGTACACTATTGTAAGCGTAGGCTTTTCTACTGAAAAAAATTCAAGCTTATTTAATGCGCTTTAAATGTGATGGAGAATGAGTCGCCAGAATTTGTGTAAATGAAGTGTGCAAATTGCCCGGTGATTGTTACTGTTTTACACGAATAAAAGAATGAAGTAAAAAATTTGCTCGTGCGTGTGGGTGGGAGAGCTCTTACGAAAAAAAATTAAAATGAGAGGCGAGATGACGACAATTGGTTCATGACTAACTCCGTTTTTTGCCATTTATAAAAATTCGCAGAGTCATTTACAAAGAAAAATCCTTCAGATATAACTCTCCACTTTCTTGTTTCCATTACTTTCAATTTGAGAATTCTCCACACGTTTCCATATCATTACTTACTAATTAATGGTTTCTAATTTTCATTTTAAAAGGAATTGAAGTTACTTTACAGGCATAAGATTTTTCATAAAATTACCCATACACGCAGCGTTTTTTAGTTACTAGAAAAACTTGACCGCTTCACATCGATCCCGATAATTGCACATAAATTTGTAAGAAAGTATAAGAATTTGATAGCTGACGTAGATTTAGAATGGTGCGACTGCCACTTTTTCTGCGGATAATCTATGGACTCTTGATCGTGACAGAGTCATTTACAAAGAAAAATCCTTCAGATATAACTCTCCTCTTTCTTGTTTCCATTACTTTCAATTTGAGAATTCTCCACACGTTTCCATATCATTACTTACTAATTAATGGTTTCTAATTTTCATTTTAAAAGGAATTGAAGTAACTTTACAAGCATACGATTTTTCATTAAATTACCCATACACGCAGCGTTTTTTTAGTTACTAGAAAAACTTGACCGCTTCACATCGATCTCGATAATTGCACATAAATTTGTAAGAAAGTATAAGAATTTGATAGCTGACGTAGATTTAGAATGGTGCGACTGCCACTTTTTCTGCGGATAATCTATGGACTCTTGATCTTGGCTTATTTCGCCAATTTAGCTGCTGGGCAATCCTCTAGTTTAACCGTGAAGGGTAACAGAAAAATAAATTTGCATGACTCGGCTCATTTATTGTTCGGGGAGAGACGCGTTTCTTTTTCTTTTCTTTTTACAAAAAGTTGTATAATATTTTATATAAAAATCAATGCTGCGTCATACTTACAGATTTGAATGGATACATTACCGGAGGGAAAGACCTGAGCTGTTACGTTTGCAACTCTGCACTCGAAAAATGCGATTTGAACGACACCCATGTTAAGGTCAATTGCAAGACAGGCTATTTTCCACATATCTACGGGAATGACAGCTTAGGTGATGAGAGCATGTTACTAAGGAAGTGGCCAAAGTCCCTGTCGGAAATTGCTGCGGGTGGTGCGACAGAAGCTGGGGGCTGGGTAGCCGGTTCCTTCCCAAGCTCCTACACAGTCGGTGAGCAACCACAAGCAAAATTTCGAATGCATTCTATTTTTGAAAAAAAATTGTTCGGTAATATTAATTTGATGCTCCCCATTTTATAGGAAAGGGTTTAGTAGGAGGCAGCGGGGCAGTGCGCTTTTCCCCCTTGGTTAATGCGGCTTCTGCCCCTGCCGGTCCTGGCTCAACCCTGCAACTGAAAGGCGGATTTCAATCGTGCCGAACTGTTCGGATTACTGCGTCCAGTCAACTGAACGGCGGAAAACGTAATTTCCTTTGCAAAATTTTATCAACGATTCGATTCATTTCTTGGAAATAAAATAATTATTTACAGTCAGCTAAAAATATTTAAAAGACATTTTGATTTATAGGAGGAGAAATTCCAATTGAAAAGCCTCGCATCATCCGCTCTTGTAGCTTCATTAAAGTGGAGGATAAGACGAGCAAGGACCTCTTTGATAGCAACGCATGCCGACTGATCAACTACAAAACTTCTCTTGTTGAAGTGTGCTACTGTGACGAGAACTTCTGCAATGCTATCTCCTTATCTTGGAGGCTCCCTCCGGATGCTCGCTCTATCTTTCTTTCTGATCTTTGCTGCGATTATTTGAGGAAGCGTCACATTATGCTAATTAGGACTGAAGCAAACTCCAATTATATTGCAGAAACGGTCAAGCAAAGCTATATTTTGTAAATGAATCTCTAGCAATTTTTTTTAATTGAGTGTCAAATTTTCAGTGTCAAAATAAATGCTTCGTCTTAAAAGCTAATAATGTTAAATGTGACTAGTCAACTACAATCCACACTCAATAAATGAATATAAAATTTATTGATGATTTATTACTTAACCTGTTACACTCTCCTATTGGAACTATTATTAAAAGCGCGCAGCAGAAATCAGATAAGAGTCTTTGAACTGATCATCGCGTTTAAAACTAGACTCGAAATAAATTTTTGTGTAGTATCAATTTGTAAATTGAAGTGTCATAATTTCATCAAATCAACATGGCTAAAGATTTTAGTGTTTTATTATCATAAGATGACAAGTGAGCCTACGAGGTGGTAGAAAATCATTTTGGGTAGGATTTAGTATTACCAAAAAAATAATCTCAAAATGCTAATCGCACGTGCACAATTAGGAAGGTAACTTGTAACATTTCTTAGGATTGCAACATTTATTCTGCAAATCGGACTGTTATAGTGCTACGTATTTCTGAGGAAAAGAAGGGTGACGCGGATGCCTCGCCTGGCGCTGGTGACCTTCTGAATGCACCTTTTATTTGTTCTGTGGCTCTTGAAAATGTTCTTTGACCTAATTTCAGGATGACGTTTTTTACCAATTCTCTTCCTGCCATTTAATTTATGAGAGTGCGAGTGAACTTGAAAGCGAATTGTAGCAGCTTATACTAGAATATCCACAGCATCTCTTCTTAATTCTTAGCTTTATATGGGACTTCATGTGCAAATTATATAAATTCGAAGGATCTCCGTCGATTAGACACTTTCATGAAAAGAAATGTCCAAAAAGTCGCACTTACAAGAAAACTGCTTTTTTCATTGAATGGAAACGAGCAAGTTCAGCATCATCACCCCACACTTATCACATAATTGGCCTGTGAACTCGTATTGTTTCGCTAAGCACTATAATAGTTAGTTGAATTTGGGCAGATAAGCAAGAGCGGCGTTAATGGCACCTTAATTACTGCAAGATCATCAACAAGAACATTTTGCCAGTGCTTTGGATTTTCGAGCAAGCATTTCTTTGAAGAGAACTGCGTATGCATACCACTCACATCAAGGTGGGCGAGACGGCAAGGAAAGTTCCTCGAAGGAGGAAAAGAAGCAATTTTTGTGTGGAATCTACCAATCTGCAACTCCAATTCAAGTCAAGTGTGCCCTCTAACAAAAGCGTAAACAAAATAAATTTATTGGGCGAATGGTATTGAGCAGAGAGCAAACATGGTAATAAGGATGAAAAGACTTTTGTTTATTTTGAGGGAGGAAGAAGTCACAGCAGCTATATATGTATAGCCTCTCTCCTAAAAAATAATTCTGTTATTGTTAGTGACGATAACAAACCTTGGAGAAACTGTGTCAATACCGATGAACTCTGGGGACATGCAAAAATTGACGGAAAGTAACGGCCCTACGCTGTACACAAAAGTATTCATGTAATTGACGTTACCAAAATTAATAACTCCGTTACTTTCATCAGTATTCCTTCAGGGTGCAATTATTGCAACTATTTTTGCGAATTGCGACTTATTGAAGGGCTCCCAATCTACAGCTGGATATGTGAATGGATTCTGGCGCAGAATGCTAAAGATTATGTTCATTATGCAAAAATATGGTTCCCTTTGATAAAAATGCGCTCGCCTTCAAATTTCATATTTAATGCAATGCGCCGATCATCTATCCACACGGCACGGCTTAAATACCTAAGCTGCTGTCCTTTTACGTCTTATCTCATGCAACATGCAAATTGCTGCATTTCCAACCTTATCTCATCTCAGGAAAAATTTAGGAGGCCCTGCTGCTGTCGTGTTACAGCCATCTTTGATTGGCTAATCTACAGCAACAAGAATCTTCATCTTGATCCTGAAAATCAGACTAGGCTTAATTTCGCAGTGATTTAATTAGGTCCTCTTGTAAATTAATTACGAGTTGAGCACGTGCATAGTAATTAAAGATTGAATGTTAGACGTGTCTGGAATTCACAATGAGTCTTGCTTCACCCCAATTATATATGTGGAAAAAATGGGACAGGCTGTTGGTGCACCTATAAATTAAGATAATGTGGGGACTGTAATTTCCATTTTAAAAAATGGCACACAATATACCCCGCTCTTGGGTTTTTTGTCATCAATAATTTGGTTTAAGTAAATGGACATGATGTGGAGAGTGAAGACTAATATGGGAGTGCAAAGACGATATCCTTTAGTAAAAATTCGTACTAATTCCTAATCACTTACATAACTTACATGATAAGCGTAAGCGAAGGCATTAGCATCTGCCACTTATAGGTGTCCATGCACAGCACTGAGATAACCACACCATAGGTATTGAAGATGATCATTGATGACTTGAAAAACATTAAAAGCGTGGCATGCAGCAGGTGCCACACGTACCTAGAAGAACTTCTAAGGGCCTTTAGCAAAAAGGATAAACAAAGCAACATGGTTGCATATTACCTTTTAGCTTGCAGAGATCCATATCCCTCACACACACTCTTTGTGTGCAAATAAAAAGTACGTAATATGACTGAACCTGACCTTTGGCGTCAACTGTCGACGACCCTGCATTAGTTGTAGTATCGTCACATCGTCCACACATGCAAGAGGATCCTTGCAGAAAATATATAAATTCTCCCACTCCTTTATAAACAACAATGTCCAAGTGCAAAAATGCGTTAGTCGATTAGAAGCGGTTTTGTAGGAAGTGTCGTTGAGGGAGCTTGTGAGTGACAGTCTGAACAAAAGTTGGCCATTTTCGAAGTAACCTGACAGGTAGCAAGTTTTCAAAGCTGGAAAGGTATAGTTTTTAAAAGTATGTTAATTCGAAAGAAGTGACTGAAGGATCGTAACCTTTACCTCAAAATATTAATTAAAACCAGTTTCGGTTTAATCTCGGTGACAAGTGAGTTTAAAATTTAGTTGTCAAAATGGCTCCCATGCCTCCAATGGAACTTATCCATCGAAGCTTCCAGAGCTGGAACATGTGGTTTCCCACAATGATCTTTGCCATTCTGGGAACACTCGGCTCCTACAATCACACGTGGATGGAGATGGACATGATGGCGGATAAATTTAGAGCAATGTTCTACGACACTAAAGACACCTTTGACTTCATTGTGGGTAAGTACCTCCAATAAAGATTACATTTCATATCAACACCTCATTAAGCCATTCATCAGTCATTCAGTCACCACATTTTTCTAAATCTGCACACTATCTGTCGGACTCTCGAAAACAAACTGAAAAAACAATTACTGACCTATTAAAACCTGTCCATTGCACAACTCTCACCAAAATGGGTTCATCGTCTAGAAGGCTCTGCATAAAAATCGTATTTAAATTCTTCATTCGTGACATTGAAATTAAAAAGCGCTCTTCCAAACGGCACTTGAACTACATGACGATGCCTTTTCAAACAACTGTCCTCAATTATAAGCCGTTCCCTGTCAATTCCATTCCAACTACACATGTAGATACACTCATCATAATTATAGAATAAAAGTGAGAATTTATGGTAGCACATTTTAGCCCGTAATTGGGACAGTTTCTTCTGGCAAAGTGTACCCTGGGCATACTAATTGATCATGGACACACAACCTTGCCATTCACAGCAAATCCATTCTTTTTTATTTTAATTTTCTTTTTCTTCTCTCATGCAAAGCAGACGATGATAATAATAGGTCTCGTACTACACTCTTTTAGCTGCTTTTTTTATATTTCGAAATGTGTTTGCCCATCTTGCGCAATATCTTCAGCGTCCCTGTCGTGTCCTACTGCTACTGACCCCCACCATTTTACAGTCTGCAAGAACAAAAATTTCCCCCTTAATTTTTATAGCTGCAGTAACGGTAATCAATCTGTCAGTTAACATTCACCAATACAACTCATTCGTCTCTACACGAACTATCAAAAGCTTCTAGAAATGTAGGTGTGAGTGCTTTTCAGTACAAAATCCATTCTTTTTTATTTTAATTTTCTTTTTCTTCTCTCATGCAAAGCAGACGATGATAATAATAGGTCTCGTACTACACTCTTTTAGCTGCATTTTTTATATTTCGAAATGTGTTTGCCCATCTTGCGCAATATCTTCAGCGCCCCTGTCGTGTCCTACTGCTACTGACCCCCACCATTTTACAGTCTGCAAGAAAAAATTTCCCCCTTAATTTTTATAGCAGCAGTAACGGTAATCAATCTGTCAGTAACATTCACCAATACAACTCATTCGTCTCTACACGAACTATCAAAAGCTTCTAGAAATGTAGGTGTGAGTGCTTTTCAGTACAAACCTGCCAACCAGTTTTATGATACATTAAAAGTTGCATGGCCGAATATTTTTAGTTAAATTTTCGACTATAGCCAAGCAGACAAACAAGCTTCACGATTACGATTTGAAGGATGGCACTGCCAAACTATAATTTTGGAAAAGTACCTAACGGATATCTATTCAATTCAATTATTACATAAACTTTTAAGTTAAGTGACTTGCAATAAAAGTGGCTAATAGCTAAACAGTAAAAAAATTTGTCAATACGTCTCATCACGCGCGGCTATTCAAAAATCAGTTTTGCGTTTGCCTTAAGTTTGCAAATTCATCTGAGGCTAATTAATATATACCATTAAAGTCATTATAAAACCTATAAGGCAATCGACTTTTTTGAAATTTGTAATGCAACACTGCAAAAATGATGAAAGAGTTTGCATGAGTTTAGTTCCTTATTTCAGGCTGCCTATATATATTGGGATGACCGTTTTTTTAAAGATGAAGAGGAGGAGGAATAGTAATTTATTTCACTTAAGGAACGTGCTAGCGCGCGCTATAACGCTGATCATTATTACAATGACATTTGTGTGAAGAATGGTGAGCAGTGAAATAGTTAGCAAACAGGTCGTCCGCGACGAGACTAACAACTGGATTGTTAAATAACCACTATGAAAATAAGCAAAAAATTACGATTGTAATTAAGTTGTAAAAACTGGCAGACCTGCTACACAACAATGTAAACTTTAGTTGAGACGCTGAGAGAGTAGCTCCCTGTTGATTCGTAGTAGGAACTCTAGAAGGCTGTAAAAACATTTTAGAAATGTCCGCATTCTATGATCTGTGATGTAAAACTGTAAGTGATACTGACCTTGCCTTGACATTTCTTGACAACACTGTCACAATTTTTTAGACACTGATTCAAAGCAGTTCTAGAATCTATAGGCTAATCTAATGTAAGACTAGAGCTAAGTCGTATACGGTTTGCTTTTGCTTTTAATAATTGCTATGCTGAGAATCCTGAAGTTCTGAAGTCACGTACCTACTTAGGAATGATTCCGGTCTGCTCTCCAACTTGATTGTTGGAGGTCGCACTTAAAGCAGAGTAAAAAAACGCAGTCATAAGTCATGGCCGATTTAAATGAATACCAGAGCTGGAGGAATTAGTAGAGTTGTTTTTATTAACTAATTAACTACCTTAAAGATTTGCTGACATTCGCACAATCCTCCATGTGAAGCCGCACCTATGTCGTTACGAGCGATAATACTTGGAATTTATGCGATCTTCTTGAGATAGCAAAAACCAGTTGACATTCACTGGCTCCCTTTTCAATATGAAGCAAGTTAGATTGTTAGCAGCGGTGGACGGGTAGACGATTGATGTATCCGAAATGTGTTTGGTACGTAAAAGTGACTGTGCAGCTACTGTAAATGGGTAATTACTAGTTTGCTGCAAAAAGAAGAAGTGTGCCCGTAAACAGTGTTACATAGCACGTGCTTGTTATGCTTTTCATCGCATTGTTACCTCCCTTAATTATTATTTATTAGTACCTACCTGTCGCACTTACTCTCCTTCCACAGTGTGAACGCTCATTTTCCTATTCAGACTTATAACTTAGCTTTATCATATCGTATCATTAAATGAGGGGAAGTAATACTTACCTCTAGTTTTTTTGTGTGCACTCGGACACTTCTCTAGCCTTAATTAAAAACTGATAGAAAATTGGAATAAAAGTTCTTCCACGTACGGGAACATAACGCAGGCTGAATGTCAGATTAAAATGGCTCATTTTATTGTTTCAGTTGGAGGAGGTTCAGCAGGAGCGGTCGTTGCCAATCGACTGTCCCAGCATTACAGGTGAGCTCTTTGCAATTTTTTTTGCATAAATGTCAAATGCAACTCAATCACATCCAGAGTGTTATAGTTTCATTGTGGGTATGTTTTTTATAGCGTACTTTTGTTGGAAGCCGGAGGTGAACCAAATCCTTGGTTTGCCGTTCCAGTAAATTTTCAATATAACTCAAAAATTCATTTAAATTTATAAGAAAAACTTTTTAATAGAAGAAAAAAATCAATTTTAAGGCAATGTCATTCCTTATGCTAAACTATCCTTCCCATGATTGGATGTATAAAACGATGCCACAGAAGCATAGTTGCTTTGCCTTACCTGATAAGGTATTTGAAGAGTTGAAACGTAAACTTTACGCGGAAAATTATAAATAACTATTGTGGATTCTTTTTTGGAAGCGATCTGGCTGGTCGGCTGGAAGATGTTTGGGGGGCACCAGTAATATCAACTTTTTAATCCATCTTCGCGGCCATCACAAAGATTACGACTACATCGCCAACATTACAGGAGACAATGAATGGAGCTTTGAGGGAGTCCTCAAACACTTCAAGAGTGTGGAGGATTATCATGGAGAATGGGATAATGGTAGAATAATTTGTGCCCAATTTATTCGCAAAATTATTTGACTCGGTATTATTCCTCTTTAAGAAGAAGCTTCAATATTTACGCAGATCAATACCACGGCCATGGTGGGGACATGAGAGTGAGCCTCCCTCCCTATGTTGGAATGGGCGAATATTTTGTTCGTGCAGGAGAGGAAATGGGCTACCCAAGAACTGACTTGAATGCCAGATTTGATGAAGGCACGGCAAAAGATAAATATCAGTATTTTCTAAACAATGTGCACATGCACAAAAAAAAGTGGCAAAAATTGAATAAGTCACAGAAAAGGGTCTCGCCACAGTTGTGTTCAATCAATAAAATAGTTACGTGAAGAATGTGACTATTAATATGATAATGAAAGAGGTGGCATGCAAAGCTTTGAGTTTTAACACGGTAATGAACATTTTCTCACGTACTAACGAAATCTATAGGTTTTTCTCACATTTACTACCCAATCAAGGATGGCCGTCGGGTTAGCACCTACAAGGGCTTCTTAGAGCCTATAAGATCCAGACCTACCCTGAGCATCTACAAGTTTGCTGTTGCAACAAAGGTTAACAATCTATTGATTGAATATAATATTATAAATGCAGATGACTAAATCAGAATATAGCTTCCTTTTTAAAGCTGTTCATGTGCCAATTTTGAAAACAGGTCTTGATGAGAGGGCCAAATAACGAGGTGTATGGGGTGGAGTACGAGCGACACGGAATGAGAAAGGTAGCTTACGCGACAAAAGAAGTGATCCTTTCAGCTGGTTCTATTGGATCTCCTAAATTGCTCATGTTGTCTGGGATTGGACCAAAGGAGCACTTGGAAAGCGTTGGAGTATGCAGTTTTTCATCTTTAAGGAAGACAAACATCTTTTTTCAAAATAATGAATGAAAATTAATTTGCACATTCGATTTCGCTTTGTGTCCCCAAAAGGTTAGACCGAAAGTTGACCTGAAAGTTGGAATGAATCTTCAAGATCACATTTCCACTTACCTCGGACCTTTCACGGTTAATAAGCCGGTTTCCATGATTTTCGATCGCGACATTACTTCTCAGTCGTTCGTCGACTTTACACAGAAAGGCATTGGAGAGCTGTCATCGTCCGGGACGTCCGCAGTCGGGTTTGTTTCTACTCCAATGGCGAAAGCAGCAGGTGAGGGAGATTGGCCTGATATTCAGTACATCTTCCTTGGAAATGGAGTTTACTCCAGGATGGACGCAGACATGGCCCACGGGTTTCACGTGAGACCGGACATTATGCGGAAGTACTTTGCGGCGGATAAGGGAAAAGACTCCTTTCAGATTATTGTGTCCCTCGCTCGTCCCAAGGCTGTCGGGATTATGAAGCTGAGTGGATCTCGCTTTTCGGACGAGTTTTTGATCGATCCGAAATACTTGGACAATGATTACGATATAAAAACTTTGGTGGAAGGTATAATACTTGTAATTCTTTTGATAGTTGAACGGCTATTCTTTTCATTATTGTTAAAAAAAATAATATGATTATTTGTCAGGTGTCAAAATGGCGGTCAATCTCGTGGAAAATACGACAACGTTCCAGAGTATCGGAGCGCGCTTCACTGACTCAGTATTTCCAGGTACTAATTTTGTTATCCCTCTTAATTTCTAATTTCCGGACAATGATGGATGGAAAGGAAATGGATGACAAAGTGATGGAAATAATTTAAGACAGTGTTTAATTATTGCCTTACTTGTTTAATTAGGATGCGAGAGTGTTCCGTTCCGCAGCGATGCCTATTGGGAGTGCTTCATTCGACAAGTGCGGCTTATTTAATTTGCACTAATTTAATTTACTGTTTAACTAGCGGAAATGAATTAGTACAAAACAAAAACGGGGTCAATTTAGTAGAATAGAATTTAACTTGTCTTTATTAATATTGAACATTCATTATTATAGTATTCACTGACGCTGCATCATATCGTTGGGCCTTGCTCGCTTGGAAAGAAAGACTCGAAAGATGCCGTTGTCGACACTGAGCTTAAGGTGATAGGCACCAAGGGACTGAGAGTAATTGATGCCTCAGTTTTGCCAAAGGTTCCTATAAGCAATACAAACTATCCAGGTACAATTGAAATTAATTCGTATTTTTTCCATGTATAGCCAGTAAGTTCTGACGTACTGATTCGGTTCTCCGAAAAATTTTAATTTGCAAGGTTTTTTTTAAATGAAATGTTTGAATTGTTTTCTAGCAATTATGGTAGGAGAAAAAGGAGCCCACTTCGTACTCAAGTCCTGGAGCAACTCAGTTCATAGTCAGAATAATGAAATTATTCGTTAGTCAATAATAGTTAAGTAATTGTTAAGTAGTTATCTAAGTAGTTATGTAAATATTGTAGATTTTCGCCTGAAAACTGTTCGCTCATTAATTTATAAGTTTATGATTGCCCATGGTACAGTACAATGTTTGCGAGTGCAAGTAAGTAGAACTAAAAGCTGTACATACATTACACTAAAATTTATTGAGTGACTGAAATGTTAATCGTACAAATGTGCCTAGAGTTTAAGGAGTGCTTAGCGCTTAAAAGCTAATTATTTATACCACCAGAGACATTGAGAGATATGAGATTTTAATAGCAAACACAATGCAACAGTAAATAAAAATGTACAACAATATATTTGTAATCAAGCTAATTCTGACTATTTCAGTCAGCGTTGTTATTTTTAGCTGTACTTAGGAATAGCAAATAGCTACAAAATCAGCTACCAAGTAAATAAACAATTACATAACTTCAGGAATATTACTAGATACTTATTATTTTTAATGCGATACAAATCGAAGTCCTGAAATTGGAATTTGGAAACATTTTGGAAACTTATGAAAATAAAAGCTTCCTTACAAGACGTGAAAAAAATAAATATTGTTATCAGCTATGTGACAATTATAGGTTGGAGTAGTTCTAATTCTAATCCAAGAATGGTGCCAGGCGGGAGCTAATTGGTCGATGCTGTCACTCTGCAGACACAGTAATAATGACCAGATCAGGTTAAAATCAACAGGTATCAATATCATCGAACATTTGTACTGCTGGAGATTTACTTGGGATTTTTTAGTTACTTTTTTGTCTAGAATGCTGTTATTACAACTACCATACTCTTTTATTTTGCAAAATTCAAACTTCAAAGTGAACCTGCCGTAAACATCCAAAACAATGTAGAAAAATGCAATACGCAATCTTGTAGCTGTAGATAGAGCCATTAAAAATGGTAATGATAAAGAAATGCAAGTGCAAAGATAACTTTGCGAAAGGAGTTTCATTATCATTTCAATCATTTTTATCACTTAGCCACTCTTATTGATTTCTTGATTAGGACTGCAGTATGCACCAAGGGCTTTCCACATTCCCTCACTAACACATGCTGCCCCAGTCCTTTCATTATATGCAATTCAATTCACAATTTGTAAAAAAAATATTATCAAGTATCTCATTTTGCTTTCAGTCACTCTGCAATTTTTTTTTCAGAATCTTGCACCCAGCATCAGCAAGAAAATGAAGGTAAGGCATTATCTGTATTAGCTGCACCCCATTTTCAGATTTAGACCAGAAAGTCTACTCTAGTTCATTTGCACCCTTTCATAGCAATGGCAGATTTGAGCTGCCAAAAAATAGCGATACTCATAAAATATCATTTGTATCATTTTTTAAAACTTTGCAAGCTTTGTGATTTACTAACTAATGCAGAGGAGGAATGCGAATGATAAAAGTTAGCAAAAAATGTCTTTATAGGTTTCCCCTCTACCTCCTTATCTATGTCCCTACATGGCAAAAATGACGCAAAGAAACACAAAAAGTGGAGAAAAAGCAGGAAGCAAAATGCTAAAGTTATTGACTTGAAGAAAACAAATGAAGCCAGCAACAGTATGTGCACGCATTACAAGTTACCTGCTCTTTTGCACAGTTTGAGCCTACAAAAAGTGCGAGCGCGAATCCTAACAATGCTAACCTATATTTTGCGATAACCATCGTCCATTTCAAGTGCTCACTATTTACACGTATAGACTTAAGCGTTATCTCCTCCACGCATTAATTTTTTTTTTCTTCCTCTCTTCCTACTAAACTTCTCACGCCGTTTCTAAAGGCAAATTGAAGTGGATGACTTGATAGGTACAATTTTCGTTACTTTTTTTTCATTCGCTCCTTCCCATTATCCTAACCGCTTTGAATGAAAGAAATGTCTGCTAGATTACGTTTTTGGATTTAGCTAGTACACTTAGCAAAATAATTAAAGTTTAGCCTCATTCAGTCATCGTCATTATTACATTGACGGTTTTGCTTTCGTGCGATCCTCATTGTCTTAATAAAATATAATTATGGGATAGGGCTCCCCACAAAACTCTGTGCCCTCTACGCCCATTACCGTTACTAAACGCACGTTTTCCGATGTAATTTGATAATGTGGAAAAATGAATGCAAATCGCTATCAGCGAAAAAAATAATATTATCAGCGTGCAAAATTTATGCTACAATCATTTTATACATTTGCGGATATGCGATAACTCTATTTACATTTCAGTTTCAATCTAACAATGTAAGAAAATCGTTGCAGGGCTTAGTGCACTGAGCAAGTGGACGTCACTTATTGAGCATTCGCACAATGCTTCAATACGCACTATGCATGTGGCGTCTTAAAAGTGAAGTCCACTCCCCCATTCAACGTTATAATGGTGCGGACTCTGAAACAAACGCTGTAACACTTTTTTTTGCTGTAATAAGTGACACTGCTGACACTGATGTATCTGGTCGTTAACAAATGTAATTTTTGGCCTGTGTGCTGCAATTGCGCTTAAACATTCGTTTCAATTTTTTTATAGTTTTATGCTGTGAGGCGCTTACAAGAACAAACATCAATTTTGATATCATCCCCATCATCAGTCAAGTACTACTCTCCTTTTGGCTTTTATCCTTTTGCACAGATTTTTTAAGTCTCCTGTCCATTCTCTCTATTTACTCCTAACTTGCCTCACTTTCATTTGGAAGCTTGCATAACACATTTTTCGCTTGTCGCTTCTTTTTTTCTGGCATCATCAATGTCGCAATCCAGTTATCACAGAAAAGTTTGAAAATCTAATTGGATACCTTTTTTTGTTAAACTGACCCAGACACTATCAGATTAATGGGGAGGAGAGGGTGAACTGTGTGAAGTGAAGTTGGCGTGTGCGCGTGTTTTGAGCACGTATGGCGAAGTTGGTTTGAGCCCTTCCCAAAAAAATACTGTAGTGTATAGTACACGAAAGTGAAGATACGTCTATAGTCATGCACGATACCAACTTTGTCATGTAGTGTTGTGGAGTTTTTAGTTGAAGCGGAGGTGTAACTCCAGCGCTTGCCAAGAACCATGAGAAGAGTGCAAAAGACTTTGGGATAATAGGTGAGCATTACCTTTCTGAAAAATGGAACCTCAACCGCAGGTCGCGGTTCTCCAGGGAGTGTTTTCAATGCTCCTATATGGAGCCATTGGATTCCTGGGACCGGCTGTCATGATGTTTTCGCACATGGACGCAATGCAAGATCAGCTTACAAGGGGATTCGAAAGCACCGAGTCCTTTGACATTATCGTGGGTAAGTTTAATCAAATTGGCGCATTTCATTAATGAAATGAAACATTTGTGGACTAATCGAGATTTTAAATTTAAGTTGGTGCCGGTTCATCTGGGAGTGTCCTAGCAAATCGACTGTCAGAAGATTTCACAGTACTACTTCTAGAAGCAGGGGGAGATCCCCATCCCCTAACGCAGCTCCCCGCCCTGTCATTTCTCCTTCTAAACCGTGACGGGATGGACTGGAATTATCGCACAGTTCCCCAGCGAAAGGCCTGTTTCGCAATGCCAAAGCAGCAGTGCGCCCTCCCACGTGCCAAAAGCCTCGGGGGTAGCAGTAACCTAAATTTCATGACATATTCAAGAGGTTCCTCATACGATTACGACAACTGGGCGAACATTACGGGAGAGTCGAAATGGAAGTACAACAATCTTCTCAAATATTTCAAACGATCTGAAAACTATCGGGTTCCAGACTGGGACAACTTTACACGAGAGTACCATTCCACAAAAGGGCCCATGGAAGTAAGCCTCCCAGCGTACACTGGTCTCGCGGAGCCATTCGTTAAGGCTGGGAAAGAGAAAGGATTTAAAGTGATTGATTACAATGCACCCTTTCACGAAGGTAAATAACCTTTCTGTGTTTCTATGCATCGTAAAAATTCGATCTCAGCTATCATCTATTTGTCTCCTTCGCGCCGCACTCTAATACATTGCTAATGCTGATGAGACATGACATAATTACGCGTAACGTTACGGTGAGAAAACAGACAAGTCTTCGCATAGGTATGTATGAGCAAGCCAAGCCACAAGCAAAGTCTTGGTTGGTGGGCCCCTGAATACTCCTTTAGGTATTTACTTGCTTCAAGTATTTGCGCAATTAGCTTTGTATCCCTTCAATGAAACCTGAAGCTGATTTGTTTGCTTCTCTACTGCTGAAAGGGAGAGTGAGTAGCAGGTGCTTGCGTGGCCCCTATTCTCTACCCGAGCAGAAAAAAAATATATTTTGCATATCTTTAGATTATGACAACTTTTTCATAAAAATCCTCTTTTTTTGCACATCATGCCACTTTTACGAATTTTAATGTGAGATTTTCTCATCACTCATGATGATGCAGTTTGCGATTTCAGATGTAATCTGATCGTTTGCTGGGCTGTGCTATTATCTAAATGCTCTGCCATTTGCAATTATGATATGCACTTTGGTGGACTATCTTGAGTAATTATTTTTTAAGCATGCTAATTTATTATTTTTTTGTTGTGTAGGCTTCGCCCCGTTGTTGTATACACAGAGACGGGGTCGTCGCATGGGAGCTTATCAGGCTTTCCTAGAACCGGTGGGGATTCGTGACAGGAAAAGTCTGACTGTTCGAAAATTTGCACATGTCAACAAGGTATGGTGTAAGCTATTAAGGACATATCCTATTGTTCAAAGGATTTCATTAGGTTAATCAGATGTCACTGTTGGCTAAGTAATTTTAATGAATTGAAATATGTATTTTTGGGGCTCAGCTCTTGCTGAGAGATGACTCCGATGAGGTTTACGGCGTTGAATATGTAAGGCACGGTCAGAGGAGGATTGCCAGAGCGAATAAGGAAGTTGTAGTGGCTGCAGGCGCGCTGAACTCACCCAAAATACTAATGCTCAGTGGAATTGGTCCACGAGAGCATTTGGAGTCATTTGGGGTAAGTTGCTTGTTTTTAATTGGTGGTAAACTTAAGCCTGCAATGCACCACTTAAAAATACATTTCCGACATAAAATTTTTAGATTAAAGTTAGAAGATCGCTTCCGGTAGGGAAGAATTTGCAGGACCATGTGGCCACACCTCTTGGGCCATTCCTTATCAATAAACCCCTTTCCTTCAATGTTGACCGTGACATAAATTCGAATACAATGGCAGACTTTGTTTTGGATGGAAAAGGTCCGCTAACGTCCACAGGGCTGCAGGCGACTGGCTTTGTTGCTTCCAATATGGCCAAAAAGCGCAAGCAGGAGTATTGGCCGGATATGCAATGGATTATGCTGGGAAATTCGGTGTACAAGAACTACGGGAAGGACTACGAGTTTACGTATAACGTTAAGCCGGGCTATCTCGAAAAGTACTATAGGAATGCTCAGGGACAAGACTCCTTCCAGATTTTAAATGTTCTCACGAGACCCATGAGCAGAGGGGAAGTGCTCCTAAAAAGTGCAAATCCGAAGGATCCCCCACTAATCGACCCAAAGTTCTTTGAGAAATATGAAGATGCCAAAGTGCTCGTCGAGAGTATGAAAATTTTTTTTACGAAATTAACAACTAAATTAGCTAGATTTGCTTCAGAGATGTATTAAATTTAATATAAATTTTATGCACTTTAGGCCAAAAACGGACCATGGAATTGGTGGAGAACTCGACCGCTTTTAAGGAGCTGGGTGCCACCTTCATGCCACACTCACTACCGGGCTGTGATAGTTTCAAATTTAAAAGTGATCCTTACTTTGAATGTTATGCAAGGTCACTTACACTGACAATGCACAATGCCGCAGGAACGTGCCAAATGGGCAAGAAGGACTCCAAAGAAGCCGTTGTTGATCCACACCTGAAGGTCATTGGGATAAAGAAGCTGCGGGTTATTGATACGTCCATAATGCCATCAATTGTGGTGTCTGACACGAATGCAGGTGAGCGCAAATCTTTATATCGAAAAAAATCAGGACTTCAAAACATTACTCAGTCTGATTAATTTTTTTAAATTACACAGCGGCCATGATGATTGGTGAAATTGGCGCAGACTTTATTAAATGGGATTATTTAACGTGATTGTTGACGGCTGATGAGGACATGCCATTTTCAACGAAAATTTTTAATGCCATGCCATAGCGTTTTGTTGCATAGTACATGCAAATAGTCTATAATTTGAAGATTTTTTAAGATTGCCATTAAGTGTACTCTATGGAAAGTGTAGTTTGCACATAGCACATTATATTCCAGTAGTGATGAATCAGTACCAGTACTTATCTTAACATACCAGTACATTATTTACAGCTATTTGTCCTGTCCCCAAATTATGTTTTAAAAGCTTATCCCTAAAATACCAAAACAGCTTTTAGTAAGACTGTATATGTAGCTCTCGAGAAAATAAATTTTATTTTCAACTAGTAAACTTTACAATACTGTTATATGTAAATTGCAATTATTATCCTGCTTTTTCATAAATTCTTTCTGGCTAAACGGCAACCTAAGCTCCGGAAGCATTTATCAGTCTCCTTTTACATGAAAACATGGAGGTATGTGACGTTTTCCCTAATAATATATTTAACACGTGGGAAGTGCTCACCATCACGCTGAATCTGTTAGAAGCGCGTAAATGTCATCTTTCGAAAGAACAGTCTGGAAGCAAAGGAGGTCCATTCCAGTCATTCCAGTCTTGTGCTATGTAATATAGCTCTCCTTTTACAACTACGCACCTGAGATTAGCAAGCGTTGCCTCGTTACTTTCAACGGAATATCTGTGTTAATTTGTTATAGATTAACTAACGTAAATGGTAATTTTAAAGGTAATCATATTCGGGAGAATAGGAAGATTCTTTAACCGGTTTAGGTGATTTTGCTACTACCGTTTTACTTTAGTCTATGTAACTGTAAGGTTAGACTAGTTTCATCATCTTATTTTCATCACTAGGAACGATAATTTTTAGCTTATCTACGGGAAATAATGAAGACCTTAGCGCAAGCACATAAACTGGCCAATGTGGCCGAGCAGCTCTCCAGAAATACGCACTTCAACACCGACGAGGTGAGTGCGGCTTTCAAACTTATGTGTACTGCTATGGAGTATTAAAAACACTAGTATATCAGCGAAGGAATGGATGATATGTGATTTTTGCCTCGTTCAATAGAGTCGGTCACTGCTCTCAATCTACCAGAACTTAGTCACACTCGGAAAGATAGACCGGATGCGGATGCGTGAAATCCTGCACGTCGTCTTCGAAATCACTGACGACGTTATGCTGGACTTGGTCTTTCACGCATTTGATCGCGACAGTGACGGATTTGTGAGAAAATCGCAAATCCATCGGTTTAAAGAGCAGTAACTGCAGTCAAGTCAAAAATTTTGTTTACAAAAATGTATCCATTTCATTTCAGGTTGATGAATTGGAATGGGTTAAAGGCATATCGCTAATGCTTCGCGGAACGACAGACGAGCTGATAGACTGGTGCTATTATGTGTAAGGCATGAAATTCCTGAAAATAATTTTGATGTTATAATTAGTGCAGGAGTAATTCAACTGCTAAAATTATTTTTTTAGATATGATTTGAACGGTGACGGTGGATTGGCTCGGGAGGAGCTTCATCACTGCCTGAAAGGATGTATTTATCCTGGATACGGAGTCGAAGCGGATGAGCTGGACGAGTGTGAGCGGGACATTGTCGAAATTGGTTAGTGGAAGAGCCACTCTCCAAACAGCGCCCTCTTAATACTCATTTATTTTATGAGAATTTTTTAAGTATTCTAATTGATTTTTTTGGTTTTTCTTTCAGCAATGAAATCACTTGGTAAATCACTGTAAATAAATTATTTTTACATTTTGACATTAAAAATGTGCCAAATTGACTCTGAAATTATTTTACTTTGTCACCATTGTTTAGATGTCGATCGAGGTGAGTGCCGAATAAACGCTTTTTCATTCATTACTTAATTTCGCCATTAATATTAGATCCTCAATTAATTCGTTGAGGTTTTTGCAGATGGTCAGATAACACAAGACGACTTCCAAAAGGCCTGCTTAAGGAACCCACTGTAAGTCCAACCCACGGCATTTTCGCATCTGTTACTCTAATTGAAAAAAGCTTTAATTTGCCATTTTGCATTCCAGTCTTCTCGTGTCAATCGGACCCTGCCTTCCCCCGTCCAAGTGCATGGCGGCGTTCCTCGCCCTGATCTGCGAGAAATACAGGAATTACACTGGTCCCATGGGGAAGCAGTCCAAGAAACGGAAGACCAACGTAAAAGAGCTCGCTCCCTCACCTTCTCTCATGGATGAAGCTTCTCTAGCTTCTGTAATGAGGTCAATGGCGATGTTTGACATTTAAAAATAAAAACTACCGCAATTTCTTTTTACACCACCCGAAAAAAATCCAAAATTTTTAATAGATCTCGATATAAACAATAAAACGCTTTTTGAATAACTCGCGCCAATTTCCAAAATTGAAATTACCTACGTTCCATGTTCTTTTTTTGGAAATATTTTATTTAATTTTGCTTCTGTTTCGGTTTCGCTGTCTTCTTGCTTCCAAAGCACATTTTGAGCAGTTTGTACAAAATGTACCCAACAACTAAGTTAAAGCCTACGACTGAAACTAGCACAAAAAGCCATACATCCAGTTGCCGCTTCTGCCACCAGCACTGCTGTACATTTAGAGGTCGTAGGAAACTCGTATCCTGTCGAAGGGTATATTCCACCCACCAGATTGCCGATTCCAGTCCACCCATTGGACGATCTCGGAACTGGCTGTTGACTTTTTTCATTGTGGTCTTGTACCTGAAGAAAATGATTAAATTAAGGCTATACATGCATTACTGCTCGCTTATGTGTAATTGGGAGTTACCACTAATTGATCTTATAATTTAATTGAAGTATAGAACGTACGACTCGTCAGTGAGAATTTTGGTAAGCGCCTCTTCCAAAACGCCCTCCGTGAGCGTAGTAATCTCCATTCTAATTCCGAATCCCTTTGCTTGGGCAATGTGAGCGTTGTAATCCTGTTCCGTAAGAATAGGGAAGAGCACTTTTTTTGGACAAGAATTGGAAAGAAAAATAACAGTTAAAAATTTAGATGAAAAAACTCCCACTCTAAAAAATATTACATTCATTTTAATATTAAAAAATACCTAATGGGACGTTTCCATAAATTGCTTCATTCACTCCACCAATACCTGTGGTAATAAAGCAATAAAAGTGGTTAAATTAGGAAAAATGGTCCATTTAAATCACAAGTTTTATATTATCGTTGATAATACCTGCATGAGACACAAACGCGCGAATCTTTGGATGAGCTGGAAGAAATAATAATGACGAAGCATATCATAAAGGGTCATTTAGGAGCGGTTGGTTAGTTTCTGATAAGAAGTTAGTCAGGTATTAAATGATTTGCATACAGAGAAGATCCTGCTGAGGCATCCACTTTTCAATTAATACGTTCTTAGGCAAATTGTCAGGAACTTTATTGAGCTTCCAAATAAACTGGATATGAGGGAACCTCCACAACGTGTTTATAAATTTGTTCTGGATTTCAGCCGGAAATCTGAGAAAATCAATGAAGGATCCGAAACTGATGTATACGAATCCCTCTTTTCCTTGATTGATAAAGTCTTCAAAGTGCTACGGATCATCACCAATTCATCGCTTATCAATTCATCTCAAATATTTGCAAAATTAATGTAATTACATACAGGCATATTTGTTAAGTACTTTGGGAAGAGCCTTCTTCTCTTTTTGCACCCATGATAAGCCTCCAACCGCAATCACATTAGGAGGCAACGATCTGATTGAAATTAGATTAAATTAACAGATTAGGTTAAGATTTACTTAATTAGGATTTAGGAATAATTTGAATACATTACATTACATTACATACCTGGGGAATTCCTGTGAAGGATGGGTGTTGACAAGCACCAAGCTCGTGTTCTTTTCTAATTCTCCGAGATTTGGAATATCATCTCGTCCGAGTCCCTCTCTAGTGCTCTGTGTCAGTCTTGGCCAGTAGTACCAGTGACGAAGGATTCTCCAGACAACTGGGAAAACTCCTGTAACAGCTCTATTGAAAAAGCTCATATCTGGACCAAATCCAAGTATAGCATCTGGAATGAATGAGGTCTCATCTGGAATTCCGATAGGCTCTATAACCCACGGCAGCAGTGTTGAAATACTTAATATGATGGTTTTTGCATTGTGCACGTATGCAATTCCGTGGGCGCACTCGTTGAAAAGGGTATCTATTATTACCAGGTCAAACTTGTTGCTTTTTACCCATTCCACATAGTCCGGATCGGTATTTAGATTCTCGCATAATTTCACTCCAAACGACTGGATAAATATCCTTTGCGCTATTGATCCAACGATTCCCAATGAACGAAGCTGGAAGTGGTCAACGTTTCCCTTTAAAATCAAGTTTACGAAAAATTCTGCGTTCTTCTTTGGAGTGAAGTAGTTTATCTTTGAACTGTTTGCATCCTTTGGGGGATCCTGAGTTAGAATCGTGACATTGTGACCTTTTGCTGAGAGTCCATCTGCTAATGGCTGCGCAGCGATTCGATGACTTGGACCACCAAATCCTATGAAAAATAGGATATTTGCTCCTTCCGATTGCAGAAACAAACCAGAAAACAGCACGCTCACTAGCACAATCTGTGCCAGCGATCGGGATTTACTTGTTTCGACCATTTTTCAATCTTCAGTCAGCTTGCGAGAATTTTCACAAATTCTCTTCCAGAAAATCTGCAAATCGGGTAATCACAGTAGCTACTAATAATATGACTCCCAGCAACTCTTTTCACTAAACTGACAAATCTTACAAATCAGTTCAATTCATTTATAGTTAAGTGGTTTAATACCCGACATTATTGGCTTCCAAAAAATCACATGTCAAATCTCGATTCTACTTATTTGCTGTAAACATAAATAACCTTTGTCAGTAGCACTTCACTACAAGG